>JTDE01000626.1:0-61347 GCA_014338405.1 Paragonimus skrjabini miyazakii
GGGAGTTTAGGATTTTGGGGACGTCGAAGGTGATCTCACTACAAACTTTACGAATCGTACAACAGTCAGCCCGGGGTTATCTCCAGGTGACTACAGGCGTACATACAAAGTTATCTGCAAGGATCTTGTGTTGTGGATGCCGCTGAGCAGTAAACAAATGCCGAGACGCAAGTCTTGTAATCCATTCCTTCGTAGACCCATCTGTGAATTGAGTACCACTGTCGGTGACCGAAACAACGGGTATACCTGTGCTACCCAGTATTTTTCATAGCATGTGCACAGTCAGCAATTGGTGATTACGTTAGAAACCTATCAGGTCATCTTGAGCAAGCATCAATAATCACTGGAGCGTGATATCTTTCCAGAAAAGAATCACAGTAGTCAGTCTGAACACTCTGGAATGTTTCAAACTTAACGGATCATGGAAACCATCGTGATTGTTTCGTATGAATCGTGTGTGTAAATTTGATACAATTTTTGACAGTGTGTTCAATATCTGATTATAATTCCCGCCACCAGAAAGATAAGCGTGCAATCCACATCATCTTTTCAACACCTAAATGTCCGGAATGCAGGTCCGTAGGGACAACGGATCTTAGACTTGTTGGAATTACAACACCATCACCGAACACAGTAATTCCTCCGAAGTACTGGATAGACTTTCACGGCGACAATAAAATGCAGGAAATCTACGCCACTCCAGTTGTGTGCAGCCACGTCTTAAGGCAGAAGTAACAGAACCAAAGAACTCACGAATATCGCACACAAGTGTATCCCTATTTAATGGCAGTGGTTGCACTAGCAAACATTCAGTATCTTTAAAGTTTGAGTCCGGTGACGGAATCCTGGATAAGTAATCAACATGGGGAATTGTTTTTGCCCTACGATGAATAGGTGTGTAATAGTAGAAACCAACAGTAGTGCTTTAGCGTTGCACCACGACAACAGGCGACTTTGCCACCATTTTGTTAGGATGATACGGAAATTTTAAAGCTTCATGATCTATTGCAATAATGAATGACAGTTCGAAAAGATAATTATGAAGTCTTTTAACCGCCCAATGTACTCCAAGGGATTCACGTTGAACCTGAGAATACCAATGTTCGGCTTTAGACAGACGACGTGAAATGTGTATAACAGGTTTACCACACTGTGCATGGACCGCACCTACTCCAGTGGGAGAAGCATAGGTAATTACAGTTGAATGATCTTTGGCAGAAAACGGTTTTAAAACAGCAGTAATTTGAAGATTGTGACGCAAAGTACGGAGCGTTTTTTGTGGTTGGTGGACCAACAAAAATTGTTGTTAGATAACATGTTGAGCGAAGAAGTAGCACATTGAACGAAATTCGGAATAAAACGGGAGTAGTATTGGAGTGCACCCAGAAAAGGACGGAATTCATGAATGTTAGTGGTTGACAACGCATTCACTAATGGGGCTAAGCGTTGTAAATCTGGTTCGAAACCGTCGCAATCAACAATGTAACCAAGACATGAGAAAGAAAAAACTGAAAAATTCCAATTATTTGGGCTAATGGCCAGGGTGAAGTCGAAAATCATTTCAACAGACAAAGGAGACGATAACCATGAATGGGCTTATCAGGAGCATGAACAGTAACATCATCTTGATAGGATTCAACACAATCTAAGTTTTTAGTAATTGTATTCGTGACATCCTGGAATACAGCTGGCGGAAAGTTCAAACAAGAAGGTAGATAATTGTGTCGTTACAGTTCGAATGGTGTAGTAATCACAATCAAACTGTTTCATACTTCCTCAAGTGGCATTTGTGGGTAAACATCCTTAAAATCGATTTTTGAAAAGACCGTAGAACTTCACAAGCGATACAGCACGTCCTCGGGTTCTTCTGTTGTGCAAGTACGTTGTAGTAGACGTGTATTCAACGGCGACCTGTAGTCACCACAAATTCTCGGTGTAATTCCAACAGCTTTTAATGATGTCACTATTGAAGCCGCCAGGCAGCAGGCGTTATTACTCCTTTATCACACATGGGTTGCAATTCTTTGCACGCATGTTTTCGTAAACTAAATGATAGGATTCGTCTACTGATAAAGACTGGACCCACCAGAGCTTCAAGATTTACCTTCGGTATTGGTATTCCTCCTGTGGTCTTAGAACGGTCCAGTATAAGTTATGTAGTGTTAATATCGGTCACTGACGTCAGTAAAGAAATGTCAGAATGTAGTAGTCATATAGCTTTAAGTCCAAAAAGACAACGAATGACCGGTAATACCACGAATGTTAACTTATGTGAGCTGTAGAACAGCATCAGGATAAAATACAGCTAGGTCTGAATGCGACATTATTGACTCAACACTACCGGTGTCGCATTCCCATGGACTTTCCAGTCCACCTCTTCAGAAAAGGGGAACTAGACTCGAGTTTCGCTCTCATTAGAGCTCATCAGTAGTGCATATACTTGCCACTGCGGGGACTAGAACTCCGGCCATGCTTTCCTGAGACAACCGTGTTAACCACTGCGCTATTGACCTCACATTAGGCACGACCGAAATATCACATGCGAACTTTCAACCACTTTCGCATGCATATATGCACTATTGACGAGCTCTAATGAGGGCGAAACTCGAGTCTAGTACCTCTTTTTGAAAGGGACCGACTAGAAAGTCTATGGGAATGCGACAGCTGTGATCAGTTGCGGGTGATGTTCAACTTGGAATTAAGCAAATCCCCGACTACTCATCAGTAACTACCGGTGTCAACAATGAAACTGTGACTTTTGTCAGAAGCAGACACTAATGTTTTCAAAACATGAGAAGTGTTTTAGGGCAAACTAGGTTAAGAAAGAGTAAAAATGTCATCGGTCAGTGATTACACGTTCGTATTAGAATTTGTCGTTAATTGACATAAACGTCTGGACTTACACACCGACTAGATATGACCTACTTTGCCCCAGCTGAAGCACTTTGCCTGTCTTTGTGGACACGCATACCGGGAATGATTGTGTCCACAAGATGAGCATTTCTCAAACTATTATTGAACTGAGTTTGCATTACTTCCGTTAGAAAATGGAACGAATGATCTTGGTGCACGCAACTCGGTACGCGGTTTGATTGTGTTCATTTGTTTCAGCTTTGGATTGTTGCTTTTAGAATAAATGCACAGGAGATTTTCACACATTCTCACATTCTCACATTCTCACATTGTTCACATGCTTTAAGAATAATCTGGAACCTGTCATCATGATGCAAGAGAAACTTCAGTTGTAATTTTTAACAAGATAATACCAGCAATCAATCGATCACGTAGCTGGTCATCTAACTGGATGCCGTATTCGCACTTAGCTGTTTGTGTTTGCAATTGTAGGAGGAAATTATGAATCGATTAAAACTCTGATCAAATTACCACGTTTAGCTTGATTCCTTCAACTGTTACAAAATTCATATTTAGACACAAGGACTCATCAAGCGCCAGCAGAATACAGTGTGAACTCAGTGTAGCATGTAGGTTTGCTCTGATGAAGCGGTAACGACGACGCCTTTATGTATGTGTGATCTTTTCTTAGTTTAATATACCCGCAGATAACTAGCTCCTGGACAAACCAGTCTTTATTGGATCATGCTTACATATCGCCCATTGTTCCTGACGCCTTGGATTTTCACGATCGACTCACCTTCTAACTATTTTTCTCAGAGGTAAGACGCTTGCACACATGCGTACTCAGTTCGTTGTTAGTATGGCCAAAAAGAGAAGCCTCTGCCTTTGCAGCACCAAACTTCCGTAAGGTCAACTGCTCCACCCCAACAGAATCTCCTCTTCTGTTGCTGTAGAAAATCTTCGGTGCGATATTTTGTATGTCAGGCAGTTCATCTCACACATGCACTGCATTGATATACTGGATGTCGTTGTATACACGTCAAGGCCACCTGTGTGCTCCACACACGCTTATACTCAACCTGCGTTCTGATTAGTCGGGTCTTCAACGACCAGCGGCTCATCTATCCACATACATAAGAGTAACGCTACCGCTTGTAAATGGGATAATACAGTATGTACTTGTACTGACTCACGTGTTCCCTCTCTACCGCTGTTACAGCCTGTTAGGCATAACTTTGATTGCATACGTAAAGGAATACAACAGATATAGGAGAACAAGATCGTAAAGTATCCGTCCATGAGTTCCTGAATGACCGCACACAAATGGTTTTCCTCGTGGAGGGTTCATGATATCCACTTGAGGTTTCTTAGTAAAACCTCTTCAAGGTGTATCAAGGGAAGAATCGTTTCCGAGTCACTGCTTTGCGTAAACAAGGCTTTTGCCACGCCGTTGACTCCAGCAAGCATCTCAGTGCGTTCGGACCAAAACGACTTACAAAGGACCTGGTTTTAGCATATCCCTTCTATCCCAGCTTCAAAAAAAATGAAAGTAACACAACTTGTTATAGAACAATCATAAGGTCGCAGGACTTTCACCAAAACATAAACCGCAAACGCTTCTGAAACGCCAAATGCATGGCTGTTTTGTGCTTCAGTTTCATGTGTTCTAACAAGTGAATTTTTCCGGGCTCGACAAGCTTGACTATTCAGATACCTCTGTTGCAATCCTTGAGTCCCCTAACATCTAGATCTTCGTACACGAAATTTGAAAGATTTTCTCCCTGATTTATGCATCGTAAGGGATGACACTATAATCGGTTAGGTGCTCCTATGGGACTGCTTGCTATCTATACGACGAACCACATCTGATCATTGTCGTGCAAGTTGCGAGCCGACCGGACGTCAGTTGGTAAGGTATGAACCAGACCACGCCACGGATAGCTGAACACGTTTATCGCCATGTAACCCTTAGGGTTACGTTTGTAGTACCGTGCTGATGAAGACTGTTTAGCGGCCTGGAGATAAACCCCACCTTCCTGCCGTACAGTGTGTAACATACTTTCAAAAATGTTGGCTTACATTGCAGCGTACTGGAAATTTTTCTGGCCTGTCTGCGGTCTGACGTGTAAAACAGTCTTAAAACTTGTAGTTACATATTGTACCTAGGTTTTTAAGGGAGTTCGCATGAACCGTGTGGTCCAAATGTTTGTTTGCCTGTTATGTGACTACATGGCACGAATCACGAAACCACGAATGCTCATCGGCAGCTAGTCTCTCACTCGCTTGCTGCTATTCCTTATCGATGCCGTTTCTTAAGTCACACGGGACTATTTGTACATTTCGTATAATAAACATTTACTCTTCATTCGTAACGGTCTTCTATATATCATGTAAATGAGATACACAGTGCGCTACTGTGATTTTTACAATACGTGTGACAACTGTTAGGGTAGAGCATCAGAAGTTGGGGAGTGTGTAAACTTATTCACTGTTACACATACCAGGTACCTTGTGTAAGTGAATTGGATGTTTTGCGATGGCCTTGATTAAATGTCACAGGAACGTCTGATGCATCATATTGTGAGTAGTGAGCACGTCCAAGACGCAAGTATTTTGACATTCAGTGGGGCATATTAACGCGACCGTGGGATACAGTCAAGGCTGATATAGAGTAGATCACGGGCAGAATTGGGTAATGGACGAGCTAACACTGAGGGAAATTGGTCAAACACGATGGACATGGTGCGAAACTCCGTGTCACTAGTCAAACGGACAAGACTGGGCAGAGAATTACAGGAATTTTAACTGAAAATATCCTTGGTTAATGAAAACGACTTGTTTCTGTGAAAAACGAGTTGGTGAGTGATGCAATATTACATTCTACATAGGATCTTAAGAGTGCCTGTTTGCCATCCGCTTGATTCGTGTGGCGACGTTTGTGGGGTTGCATATTTGTTGGCTTATGCGCGCCAATGAACCACATACTTCCAGCTTGCCCTATACAGTACGACTGAATCTGCAACCTCTCTAGTTAATTTCGCACATCCATGTTCTACGTCACCGTTTAGCTACTGACAATAACGGTTGAGATTTTCGTATAACATACGGTTAATCTCTTATATTTTCGTATCTTACTTCTGAGTCGATTCCGGTTACGTATTCCCGTGTAACATAGAATTAATACACGTAAGCATTAAAGTGACAGTCGAAACTGGATAAACCCTTGTTTGTTTTGCGTAGGTGGTTGTGTTCTTGGTAAAATTTTCTTGCTAGTCTAAACTACCGAACGTTGCTCATTTCTCATTGTTGTATCAACCGATGAATATTCGCTTAATTACGTTCTATACTCAGGAGCTCATAACAAGCAACAATTCAAAACTGAAGTTATCAAAACCTTTTTTTTAAACCAACTAATGAGCAGGAATAATGAAAGCGAAGCACAAATGTCGTGAACAGATGCAGGCTTTTTGCCTACTCTCATCAGTCACAATACGTGAAGCCTGACGGAGTACCTAATTGGGTCAAATGAGGCCTGAGCAAATTTTCTTGGAACATCGAATGTCATAAGCTTACATGATTCGCTAGAAGATGACCGCAACTCTGAGGTACATACGACTTATTACAATCGCTTCAAAATACTTAATGCGGCTTTTGGTTAGGCACACAAAAATTTTGAGGAACTTCATAATGAATAAAATGAGCATTCACCAACATTTGTGTTGCAAATGGAACGCTGGGTTCTCGCTGTGTAACAGTAGGTGGCTTTGTGATCAGTGCATTCAGAGGGCTGCTACTGATCCTAGCACTCAGACATAAAAGCAGTGTGCCAAAAGTAAATCTTGACTGTTAAGTAGGAATGTTTGGCTGAGTTAGAACATACACGGACTACGTACTGATACTTTGTACTTGATCCGCAGACAGTTCAGATTAGCATAAAAACAGATATTTACTGTATTGTAAACTTTTAGTACAAGTGTGTTGATGAACATTCTAGGCTTTCAGCTGATATAAGTTGTAAATCACTTACGTTTCTTGGCAGCCGGATGTAATGTCTGGTCACATCTTGTTTAGAAAGGTAGTAGATTCGATATATAATCTCATCGAAGGCGGCCAGTGGTGCACCTATTCACATCGGGGATTTGAATAGTGTTTTCCTGAAACAACCGTATTAACCAGTGCTTGAGTAGTAGCATATATTAGGCACACCACAACTAACACGACTTAAAACATACTGCCACAATCAGTCACGGTTGGCTAGTAAGCTTGAAGAAAGAAATCTAATTCTCATTAACTCCAGTTGGATGCCTCAAGGTCAGCACTTCTTAGTTAAGTCAGAAGCTAACAGTTCAGACGATCCGATCAATCATTGCTTTTGACTATTGAACGATAACGAAGGATTCACATCTAATTTTTTGTAAGTTGCTACAGCAATTCTGATGATCTAGCTTATGCACTGCTAAATAACCAATTAAATTGGGAAGCCAACCAACTTCACTCACCACAGGGTAAGCTCAATCCTCTTATCACATCGGAGTAAGATCCACCGAGACAATCTACAAGCGGGTACGTACTAATGAAGTGGAATAGGCTGTTTCTCGAGTTGTTTTTCAAAGTGGATATGTAGACTTGAATATATAAGCAATAAGCAAACAAATGCATCTTGGTAGCAAATACGATATAATTAACTGAAACGATCATGATCGCCCTTCAAAGTATGAGGCGGAAAATAATTTGGTTTGTATCAGCTTTGAAGTAGGTCCTGAAGGTAACATCTTTCGTGTCCATAAATGGTCTCATTATATGGCAGATTACCCAGGGATTGATGTTCATAATCCCTTAGAAGCCGGTAATGGAAGTGTAGATTTTTACAGAACTGAAGCTAATGACTAATTAGATGTCATTATTTAAATAAGTGTACTCGTCTGTCTCCTAAACCCACTGCTGGGATTGCAACAAGTTTTCAGCAACAAAAAATATTATATGTGAAAGAATAATCACTTGATGTTTATAATTTCATCGGTACAGAAAATGTTCTGTTTAGACCGGTATGAATCATAATATACCTAGTCCATTACAAAATTGGCATCCATAAACACACCCCGAACAAACGTCGGGTAGTTCTAGTAAAAAGTAATCATAAAAATCACTCAGGCGCCAACCGTTGAAAGCAGAACGTGATAGCTTTGTGAAGGTGGCATGTGGCTGCTCCAGATTAGATTGGCGTTGAGGAATTTCATTTGAGGTATTAACTGGGGGAGTATGCCAAGAAGTGTCAAACGAATTATGTTCAACACTTCTGGATATGTTGTTTCCGTGTTCTTCAGGTATAATTCTGTGCAGTGAATACGAAAATGAGTTGTGGGCATCGTCATAGGGCTTCATCGTTTCGTCCTTTGTTTTTACACCGTTACCATTGAAAGTGTCAACCTGGTATGAATCTACGATGTTCAAGTGCGATAGGTGAGATAACTGTTCGGCGCGCTGCAACTGCCGTAAGAACTGTATGCTAGGTATCAATGTGTCAACAGGGTGTCCTACCCCGAGACACATCACATACGTCAGTGAATCCATCAGTCCACGAGTAGGCGGGGGAGTTGCGTTGAATTTGCTCAACGAAGATCTTGCGTTCTGTTTTGTCTCGATCTGCTGCATGCATGATACAAACCTATTAAGTAAAGTGAAGCACATAGAAAAATCGGGTAGATTTTGTTAAGGACTGTCACTAAAAGGTTTATAAAAATAACTGTAGCAGATATATACGCACATTTCAAGTGATAAAACTTTGATGCGATTAAACAAAAGTCCCTACACAATTGACTGATTATTTGATAATTACCTCTGACGTCAAAAACATTCAATATCAAAATACATGCGGCGGTTAGAAAGGAACACAAATGTGAGACAATATTGCCTCGTATTTCTAATCCATTGCAGAATGTTAAACACGGCGGATGATCAAGACGTACCCCACTGGTTTGAAAATTGTGGTGAAACCCTTAGATAAATTTCATTTTCTAACTTCCGAACGTTCAGCCTATGCAGTCAGATGTGTAGTCCAGGCTCATGGGATAATAATCGCTCTGTGTACAGTCTTTTGGCTCCAGCGAATAATGAACAACGGACAAATAATACTCATGTTGCCATAAACAATTATCACATTTAAGGAATCCTTTTCAATATCGAAATGTGTGAAGCTCCTCCGCTCATTTCGAATCAATGTAGGTGTAACTGCTACAATCCAAACATTTCAACTGTGAATATACTTTAAAAGACAAAATTAGCCCGTTTTCTGGAATACATCTTTTGTGTGCAACTAACCATAGCAAGCTGCCATAAAATCGGTTTGTCAAAAGTTATTTGACTATAACCACACTGATGCAACCGAGTTGATCAAGACTGTGCAAGAAGCAAACATTAGCAGCAAACGTATGGTTTCATTTGAGATAACATTACTACTTACTTTCTATGGAAGCCGTCACCTAAACCTGTGAGTTTATCGGGAGATCAGGCGTGAGCCTCTATACTGCGACAGCAATTCTGAAAGAGTTACTAATGGGTCACACGTTTATCTTTCCATTTAAGTTCCGTGTCGAATTTTTATTAGCAGACAGATGATATTGCTATTAACAGTAAGACACACACTCGTTTATCACCGTCGCTTGATTTATATTTCCGCCATTGTAGATAATTTGTTACGGACAGACACTATTTGTGATGCGTTTAACCAAGCTTATACCTTGTTTTAATTCGTAACACGATCGGAACTAAACAATGTTTTTCACTTGCTTGGAGTAAATTTAATCAGATGGTCTAACGATCATTTAAAACTAGTAGGTGCGTGGCAACCGACCTGGAGCAGGCATTATACAAATGTTAACGGGTGTGTGCAGCTCAAATTAAAACAGAATCTAGTACCTCGCCTTAGTGGTAGTGCATACATCGCTTATGGTTTGCAATCTGCTCACTAATATCTCATCTTTCGGAATGTCGGATTGACTGCCCACGTTCAGTACGTTTGTGCACTCAGCTCTTTGCTATGATGCGGTACTGGCATTTGAGGAGACCTGTCTAGGAAACGGCGTTAGGCGGTACATATCAAACGCAATCGTCACTCATTCAGAAGACACTAAACACGCTGTTAACCCGGCAGAGACGTTAAAGTTCCTCCGGAAAATTTCAAGTTACAAGTTAAAGACAATCTAACATTGCCATGTTGCAGCGGCCGAAGCGATTGTGATTCGATTACGTAAACCAAATCTTCGCTCATAAACGAAGATCGTTTGAATTTTTAGCTATTCATAACCAATGAGCAGTTTGTGTCGGACCCTGTTGAATGAATATAAGTGACATAAAATACTTGCGGTCCATGCAATTAAATAATGACGCTTAATCTACCAGACTATGTGGACAGTTTGTTTGTACTACCTTAAGTTATAGATGGATATAGATCAGCACTGATCCAGTGGTGAAATCTAAAAACTCCAACTTTCCACAATTTCTCTTCTAGATACAACAATGGGAATATTTGGATTATTACGGATTTGTGTCATAAGCATATGTTTGCATCCGTTTGCTTCACGCAAACATAGCTAATTAGCTAAGTGTCAATATATACGAAGTTTATACAATCGTGTGAATTTCTGTAGTATTATCGAGTACCAAAAAGGACACTGACAATAGTGGATTTAAGCTAGTAAGGAGGAAACATGTTACACAATAATATGTGAAAAGTCACTTATACGGGCCAGATGACCTGATGGATCGGTCCGATTTACCAACTGCCTGGGTCAGCAAATCAGTCCAAACTGCTTCACCAGAACTGAATCTATTAGACTTGCTTAATACGAAATGTAAGCAAACTTCATCTAAGACAGTGGGTACAAGATAGCTACAGGTTCTTCAGAAACTGGACAAGATTAACGGTGTGCTCAGTTCCATTACAAGATTAGCTATTAATGTACTAGATATTATATAGCAGCATAAGCCAATTGTAAAGGTAGAAGACGTTCGATGTAATTCTTAAATTATACAAATGTGCTCTTTCAAATGTTAACACCAATCACTGACGATCGTAACTGCATGTTTGGATACTATAAACTTATCGGTTAAGCAATGATTTGCTGGGTTGCCTATTACAAAAATGAATAGGAGTTTATATCTCAACATTATAACTACTGTGTACTGTTACTGAGAAGTAATGGGCGCAAAACAGTAGTCTAATAATTTTTTAAACTGGAATATCTGAAACCTCCAGTTCGATGCAGAGGTTGCGATGAAGTGTGGGCGATCTTCTACTTAATGATCTAGTTACTCTGAAAAAGTGCAGTATCTGCATGACACACTTCGCAAAACTGGTCAAGGTTTTGTGTTGAATACTACATATTTGTGTATTTGGGATATGTTGTACAAAGTCTGTTTTTCTGCTTGGACAAACATAGAGTAGAGGATAGTACACCTCCTCAGTTATTAACAAGTGCAACATCTGTTTAAGACAAGATAGTTGTGCACTTGTATTTGCAAGTACAATTCTTAAGATAACTGTTCTTATCATCTCGTGGATAATTGTACGTCGTGTTTATCGAATAAACAAAAACAGGTTTTAAAAACTACATAGTTAAACAAACATTTTTAACCCTCTCCGTTGCATCAACTTTGATTTATCAACTAATCAAGGTTTCTCGAAGTCGCTGCTTTTGAAGATCTGACCATTAGCGTATGAAAACTGGTCACTCTGTCTTAATTTCCACACTGTCAGTGTAATTGAATAATCACTTATGTGCATGCGCAGTATTGTGGCGTAGCGAAACCTCATACTGTTTTTACGTATTCGAAGGTAAACACGGTTATTACTTACGTTTTTTGGACTAGATGTTCCCCTATGTGTGATAGCAACACAAGGTAACGGTTACCTTAACGATTAAGTTGTCTGGCCAATTTATGTCAACCCATAAAGAAAATCTTTGGGCTGTCAAACCATGTTAAAAAATGACAACAGACAATGTGAAATTAAATAAAAATGGTCGAATTGTGGCGGCACACAGACATTTGTTACTATCCTTCAAAAGCCGCTTTGGAAATACTCAAGCATGTTATAATGAGGACCGTCAAACTATGGACACAGTAAACAACGTTGATGTGGTTGACGCTTTGCAGCAAAGTAAATTCAACGGGTTAGATTTCTAGAATAAGAAGGAGCACGGTCTAATGAAAGACAGACGTGTACGTCGTACAACCGCCAATGTGAGTTACAGTAAGTCAATTTTACATCCGTAAAACAGGCTATGACTCACCAACATTCCCGTTAGTTTTTCCATTCACCAATTGTTCATCATGTCAAATTCCAACGTTGACTTATTTGTTTTAGATTTAATACGTGTGAAGTTGGCGGTATTTAAGAAAATCCTAAAACTGGAAAGTGGCAAGCCATTACATACAAACTTGCCAAACTTAATATGCCTGAGAGCTCTGAAACAACCAACATCACGAAATGTGAAAAAGTAGGTTAGTTAAACCCAACGCGTTTTCCACACCGGTTGATTTCATTGTCTCTTGTCACTCGCTTCTTCTTCATCAGTATTGTGCAGTTTTGACTGTAAACACTGCCTTCATGTTTAAGTTTCGTTCAATACAGTTACATGAAAATAAGCTGGCACAAATATTCCACTCAACTGTACGTTTTCCACATGAAGAAAAGTCTCTCGACAACTTTTAATCACTTTACTGGTTACAATTTGCCCAGGCACAAAAGCTACAATCAGCTACAAGCGCTTTTCAAGTTATACTAATCAAACTTTGTATTGTTTATGCAAAATTAGCCAGCTAAGTGTTCACTAATTCCATTTGCTTTTCTTTATTGGAACCACACAGCTGTGACATGCACTTCCAATGAATATCTGGCTAACGTGCAATAAAATACGCTTCACTATCATACACACACTTATGGAGTAATAAAAACAAATTACAAATTGAAGAGTTCATCGTTTGTTTGTGTAGTGGGAACAATCATCCCTCTTCGCATCCGTAAGAGGTTCGTGGTCAATACTGTTATCAGATTGACTTACAATTTATGCAAAATAACTACGCAGTCAATTGCACATGGCTTATGAACCTAACTATACTAAACTAACAGGAATCGTAGGACAATCCCCTCCCATTTGTGAGTTTTATCCATTGTAATCCACTTTCTTTGTTCCAGTGTAATTCGGTTGATTGGAACATTCCAATAGGTTACAAAAATGTTACATCTACGCTATGTGGACAGTGGACTCTGGAAGAGATATAACTGACTAGCTCTTTACAACGCAGTAGTTGTATGGGTGGTGACCCCTTGGTAAAACAGCGTTCGTGTGCAGTGATAATCGGAATAGTAATGAGCATCGAACGAGAATGTAACGGAGAATTAGATATAGAATCGAAAGGACTATGTGAAGGATTTTTGTCAGGTGTTGAGGAAATAGAGATTGGAAACACAGAATGGTGGTGTAAATTTGCCAAGATTTGGGTGGAAGTGAATGGGACAATGTGAGAGAAAAGTGGGGTGTATGAAAATGTAATATTTTTTATGGGGTGATGACCCACTGAGACAGGGGGATCCATAGAACTGTGACGGCTATCTTAATCTCTTTTATGTACACAGTTCCAGTGCAGGCCTAGAAACAGCGTTGTGTTACTTTGCGAATAATGGACTCAGCCCTAAATTTCCTGCTGATCTGTGCATTATACCCATGCCCAGTCTGAACGTCCGATGAATCACCCCTTGTGTCAGACAAACTTGGTTAAACAGGGTTGTTGGTGGTCATCGTTCAAAGGTATGCAGCTACTTTTAGTATGTTTTGACAGTTATTTGGTAGTGCAAGCTTGTTACCGCGATTCACGGAAACAGGTAAACACATCTGTAACAAACATAAAAATAGTGGACCAACGAAATTAACATTTAAGAAGCAAGACAGCTATTTCGAATTAAGAAAACAAGTGATAAACATATGTGGGTGTTTTAAGAATGCTGTCCTCTTTTTCAGCAATAAGTAATGTTTTGTTACATACACCTGTTATGCATTTCAAGTGGGAACATTCGTATTGATGTGGGAAAGAAACTTACGAACAGAAGTTTGTTATTCCCATAGATAGTTACGCAAAGATGTTATCGATCAGACAGTCCGTGTTCAACTTACTCCTTAATTGGTTTAAACAGTGCAACCTGAACTCGTGGAGTAACTGTTTTGTCCCCAGTTGAATTACCATGGCGCACTGACTGTAGATAGACCATTCCTACCACTTCCACTGGTTTTTCAGGGTCCTGGGAAACAGTTCGGTCTTCACAACAGATATCAAACTGGTTTTTGCTTCTAAAACTTGGGTTATTCAATTGCATTATTTCTGAGGTCCATTCTTTGGTCGCATTAGCTGCGACTACCCATTCCGTTTTCCAAACATCCGTAAACAAAGTCCTTGCGCATCTCTTTTCTGGGGTATCGTTCACAGGCAAACTGTCAGACTGTGTCGTGCCAACTTGACATACAGCCGATTCGAAAGACGTCGAAGAGGTAATTACGGATGGTGATTCCAGATCACCCAATGTGGAAAGCTTGGTCATGCAACTTTCTGTTGGTTTCAGATTGTTCGTTGAACGTCCATTCTCAGAAGTTGTGGGAATATTTTTGTGCACACAACCTTCTTGATTGATTATTCTTGGTTGACACAAAACCTATGCAAATAGTGGGTTTTGTGAAACAACAGTTTAGTAAGATATCTCTGACTTTGCGAGTTCGGAAATAAAGGTTTTCAAGTATGCTGCTAAATTACTGATATACATCTGTCAGTGTTCTTGACTGCTTTATGAAGCTGTTTTGTCGGGAAACTTGGGGAAATTGGACCAAGTCGTACAGTTAATTTGATGTATAGCATGTGAGTCATCAGCTAAACAGTCAATTTTGTGTAATAAATACGCAAGTGATTACAAGTGAACTTCAAGCGTATATCCGAATGTTTCTTTTGACAATAGACAATAAATGTTGAATAAATTACATCCATACCTAATAGAAGTTAACCACTCTACTGTGTATTTTCGTTGGTTACCTGCATAAGAGTCTTCAATTTTCACTCGTTTAATTTATTTGAAAATTTGTACTTGGAAAAAGTGAGCTTATTTTTCAGTTCATATGATTATTTAAATAATCTACAAAAATAACTCGATAAAACCTTATATGTTTGTGTCTGAACACCTTTAATTTGGAAGTCGTAATAGACAAATTCTACAGAACTAATTTGCTAGCTCTAATTATTAAGATGTATTGGAATCAAGTTGATCTGAAACCAATTTTACGTCCAAAAATTAATTGAATCTTAATGAATCAAAGAGGTCATTCTATTACTAACCGATTAGTTACAGTTCAATTTTGAACAGAGTTTGAAATATTTTCATTTTTGTATAGGTTACGCGATTCTTTTGATGGGAGCACTAACAGTGAAGAACTCTATGTCACCTAGCCCACTTTTAGACAAACATTTAAAAATGGTTTTTAAATTCGAATTAATAATAGTCGTGAACTTGATGGGTTTCATCGTTAAATTAGATTTATTTTACCGAATCGGACTAGCCGAAAGTGTTACCTGATGGAAGAAAAGGCAACTAATCTTGAAGTAAAATTCAGGTTTACGTAGGTGATTACTGTGAAATTTCTTTTCTGTCTCACTAGTACAGTAAAGGTGTATCTCACAAACGTTGATGACACATGTTATTATGATTTGAGAATACCGCTGATATACTATCTTGACTTTGCACTTGGATAAACTTTTGGTCATTTATTTTCGAATAACGTGTTTGACGTCAGATTTTCTTCTAAGTTTTATCATCAGAGTGCAGGGTTACCACAATCAGCATTTAAACATCTGTTCACAACCTCTTGAGACAACCGTGTTGACCACTGGCTACGCACTAGGACGATGATAGATTAAACTAAATTCGTTAACAAAGTATAACACTGTTTTCATCTGAGACCTTCATTTATCTCAAACGTTTGAACTGCCCATGAATTTCGGACCGAGAACCCTTCTAAGGGACTACCAGTGGACGCAGCTTACCTAGATTTTACCCGTTTTTAACGGGGGTGATAATCTGCACTTGCTAACGAAACTGAGGAGGTAAATTCTCGTAGCGCGACTAACTATGTGGTTACTGAATTACTCTACTGGGGATAGATTAAACCATAATTTTAATGGTCAACTATCAGTGTGATTTCTAGGAAGTGGTGGTATTTCTCAAGAGTCACTTTCATTTTCTCTACTCTTTCTCCACTTTTCCATGGTATGCATGACATTATGAATTCGAGACTGTAGCTCGGCGTCAACGACACCAAACCTAGCGAGCGTTATACTGGGTTCGCAGGACGTAGATGTAATTAAGAATGATTTGTATTTGCTTACCTAGTTGTCCACATTTAATTACTTTCCATACTATTCCATAAAATGAACAGTCACACATATCTTCCGTCAATACTTTGCTAATTATGGATTGGACGTTTACAAAGTATCTGAACGCAAAACAATCTAAGAACACCAATGACGAGCTGTTTGTGATTTCTACGACTACTCTAACGGAATCCCTAAGCTTTCGACAAGTTTCTGTGAAGGACTACTATCTGAAAATACCCTAAAATGTGTAAATTCCGTTTATATCCTTATGATAAAAAGATCATCCAAGTCTGCAAAAATGTAGTGCGTTTGAAATTGTCCATAGATGCAGCATTGAAAGAGTAGTGGAAACCAGAACGAAAGTTTATCCAGGACGGCTAGCAACCTTAGGTTAAATTCCAGTGTGACATAACCTAGCTGGTAGCCCTCTTGTAACCTTCCTTCCATTATCCTGCACGAAATAGTTAAGCGGTTATTCTTTTAAATTTGAGTTTTAAGTGGTCACGCAGGTATGTGTAGAGATTTGCTTATTTTTGTTTGCAAACGATGCTTCATTTTTGTACAGCAACTTTTTGTATCACCTTTGCATTACATGTACGGTGAACATTTTTTTTAGTAAAGGTAAACCCAAACCTGCTTAATTCTGTGCTTGCGGCCGATTCGATCAAGATGTTTAGTCTTTTCGTTGATTGGCACATACTCAGCTACGCTAACTTTGGTTAACTCACTTATGCTTTCGTACAGGTCATCAGGTGCATCTCGTTGCCTGTATTTCCTTATTGTCTTTCCCCTGACCCTTTCTAGTATCTTGGTGTGATTGTCAGCTTTGTGAGCCGCTTTGGTCCAGAAGTCTCCAGCAACTAGGACTTTGATCTTTTCAGGTTCAACTACGTCAGATAAACCGGAATAGAGAAGCCAATCAAAGACAGTTACACTCACGGTTTATACGTCTCACTACCAATTACGTACGGATGCCTAGAAAGTGGGACACGAACCAAACGGCATACGTCAAAACTATAGCTATGGTTTCAGTACTTCTGTCTTTTGCTTAGGGAAAAGGGTTATTCAAACCAAAAGCATTCTGATCGCTTGACGATCGGCTGTGACTTTGGGCGTATTTTTCTGTACGGTCAGAAACCCTTCATTAATTCTTCTATGTACGAGGTAGCTTACATTACATCTGTTGCGAGTAACATTAACCGGAATGAGTCACCGGTATCCTTCTTAATGCGTCCCCTGAACTGGTTTAAACCTTCACTCATTGGCTACAAGTAGAGTCTTCAAGAAAATGCCATATCCTGTTGCATTTGTGCCATTTTGTTCCGTCAGTCAAGCTTTTGAGCCAGAGACTCAGTCTGACATCCCACATCTCGTTGTGAGTCGTACCCATGGACGTAAGACGTTTTCCGTCTTGACATGGAGTATACGTGCGTTGCTGGATCGATACAACACCTGAAGGACAGAAAGCCGTGAAGCACTGAGCTCCATGAAAATGAGCCGCTATAGCATTGACGTCGTTGACTCGAGGGAAACGAGACTTTAAGACCACAATGAGCTTTGGGGTTCCACTTGCATATCAGCATGTCATCTGACTATCGGCATTAAACGGCCGGACACCAGAGCCCCCACTCACACGTTTTGAGGCATTGTTCTTTTGGGTTTACCCAAGATACGTAGTGCATGGGTGTAATCACAAGTGGTGCAGCGCAGGCTACTCGTGATGTGTGTTATGCGCAGGCGTTCTTCGACTTTGGTCACTGTGGCGGGTAAATCCGGAACGGAAACCGCCAACTGTTTTCCGTCAGCATGTTTGCTAATTCCTTTTGTATGCTTTTTGGTGTGCTGTCCTGTTTTTGTCACTTCCGACTTTCATTCCATTTGGCTGGTTCCTTTGCAGTCATAAACTCTCTGGCAACTCTCACCCAGCAAAAAACACAATCAATAACACAGTCTACTGATGTTCCTCCTACTTGTACCCACACAAGAGCAAAGTCGCCTCTGAGTAACACCTAAGTTATTTAACTGTGTCGTCTCGAGACACAACAAAGGTTCTGATGACTCTGATAGACTATCTTGCAAGTTATCTGTAAGCAGCTGATGTGAACAAACGTCTATAATGTTCAGTCTAAATAATGAAATGTACTTCAGTAATTTTGATTTTTTCACTATAGTTGTTTGATTATATGATTCTGATATGAACCGGTTACACAGACAGTTTGAACGAAAATTGCGGCGGACATCTGTACGTTTATCTTATTCAGTAAGCTGTTCACCAACCTCCAGAACCTTTAAACTCTGGCTGCATGTGTTTGCTTTTAGGATCATATACATACTTTTCAGATGTGTTCACAAGATAATGCTTCTATTATCAAGTCCGTCACGTAGGGTAGGTAAGTCAGAGAGCTAAGCTTCTTACACATTCCTCGTCTTAGGCACGACTACTTCCGAAATGTGTGCATAATGACCTTTTATTTGATATGGTTTTCATCTGTGTGAACTTCGCCGTGGTCAATCGAACGGTTCGCAGCAAACAACCTATTAAACTCTGTAGATTATGACGAAAAGTTTTCAAAGTACACTTCTTAGAGAGCTGTTATCTACCAAGCTTTTGTCTGCTTCGATGTTTATGTGGTACTGGACTGGACAGCCTTAGTCAACTGACGCTAACGGAGAGACACTGAAATGAGAGTTTCAAATTCAGTTCCAGTTTTCACATGCACTGTTCGTTACCTGCTTTTGCTTTAAGATCTAAAACATTATGTATTGTTATATGTCTGGTTGGATGAATATAAAACAAATCGTCCAAAGTTGTATAAATGAGATTATTTTAATAAGTTTACTTACATGAAGCACACTACAACAGAAAGCCAAACAAATATTCTGCGCGATATCTTGACATTGTCTGCTGACATTTATCTCTCCAGTTCGAATATTCACAGTAGCGTCACTAAGAATGATTGAACAACTGTTCATTGAGTCCGGTATCTGGAACGAGATAACAGATTTGTGTCAATCAGAATTCCAATGAAAGAGGAAAGAAGGAATGCATTCGTTCTGTGGCATATTATTTGAGTGAATGATGAATTCATATTTGCAGCTGGTCACTGATATAGCCAATTCGAGGACAAACACCTTCGCGTAGCTTCATGAAAGGCACGCTTCTGGAAATCCTCTAGTTTTTTGTGTTTTCTGAGAAAGCACACTATTCACTAGGCTGTGCTAGTCATATTGTTATTTTACAAGAAAAAGTAGGAACGCAACAATAAATATGGTATATTTCACTATTATATATAAGCTGAATTTTACTAAAATGTTTTTGCATAAATTTACCACATGAATAAGCTGCCACATTATGTAATTATGCACGCGCATCAATATTTTAAACTGGATGCAGTAAAATAAGATAACCAAACTATCGACTGGATTGACCAGTCGGGTTATGTTTACCTCTCTTCCAAAATGGTCGGGTAAATTGAACACTATTCATACAGAGTTGTGGTTGAGCGTATGAATATGAACATCCGGTGATATCAATTTTGAGATTATTGGCACTGTGGTTAACACGCTGGTCTTACGAGCATTAGGGCTACAATGCAAATTCCGGTCCGGACGAGGATACGCGCTACTGATGGGCTCCAGTGGAAGCGGAACTCAGAGTTAGTTCTTCATTTCGAAGTGGGCTAGACGGAACGTTTATGTGAATGTGGAAGCTGCGGCCAGGTGTGGGTGGTATTCAGTTTAAACCAAGCTAAATCCCCCAACTTCTATTTCGAATAACCAAACTACCTCAAAATTGAGACTTGTAGTAAATTATATTCATATATGAGCATTCTTCGTTCGAAATTCAAAATGTCAGCTTTTATGGGTTCGGACACACACCAGGCTTGTCTGACCGTGCCTCTAGGAAACACGTATATGAGCAATCAATAATGCGGGTGTCCATGGGTAATAATCGATCATAACTCAAAGGAACTATTCGGCTGGTAGATTGATGAGGCTTTCCGTCGTTGACTTGTTCATTAGCGAATGATTTATCACCATGACTTGAAAACTTAAGTTATGGAAAGCGAAAATGACCTCTTGCGACATCTAGAGTCAAATAAAATACAGCGCCACAACACAATTGAACATCAACTTGGTTTTCATCCGTTTCTGCGCTCTCAGTAATAAGGATAAGAATTAGGTTATCAGATCTATCGGGTTTTACTGGAAAGACGAAGTATATATATAGATTTTGAGAAAGATTGAATTGTGTAGAAAAACTACTTTTAGAGGGGGCCCGTCAAGGAAGTTTTTCAAGTGCCTTTGGGACTTTGCCGGTAGTGATCTAATGATCTACGTGGAGATGAGATCAGACAATTAATACAGATCTCTTGTTCCAACTTCCCGGTTTGAAACGTGCTCAAAATAACACCAACTGTATGCGTCGAGAAACGTTTACGTATTTAAGCTGCATGAAGTTGATGTTAGGTCCGTGAGGTAGAAATTAATAGGAATAATATTTCCTCGATATTTTTTTGTTTGTAAATTTTATGTTGGGGCAATGAATACCGTCGGTGCTTCCAAATGACCTAAATTCCAGCAAATCCATCTGGGCTAGATTATATTCTCCGCTAGTCCAACGGCTTGTTGGATGTTGTAACATTAGCTAGTAGCTATCAAGTTCTTGATTTCGCTAGCCAAAATCGTATTTCTTATCAGATGATAGACTTAGTGGAGGATGATGTGCACCAGGTTTAAGCCTGTTCGTACATGTTTACGTAATCTGTTTAAACAGTATAAACTAAACTTAAAGCAGTGACGCGTTTATCAATATTTGAGTGTTTGTTTACACAATAGGGATAGCAAGTCGAGATGTTTGACCCAAGAGAAGATTTCGATAACAAACTGAACATAATCGAAGTACAATATGAGTAAATTTATCAAAGCACCTAGGCCGCGACCTCACTTGTCTTGTCTATCAACTACTGTTGAAAGACAAGCTCAAATCATTTGAACCAGTCACCTTTAAGTTCGACTCATTACTGCTGATCTTCTCGCCCCCTCACTTAAAGTGGATGCAATTCCAGTGACGGTGTTATATTATTTCATAATCAGTTGTGTTGAACAAAAGGTAACATTTTGTACCCTGGCGATTTAAAACACTTGTGTATAAATTTGTTTGAACAGTATTCGAAAACGATCAAAATGTGCAACATTGTTTTACTCTACGCCACAAACTGTACGTGGATCTCAGTAATAACACACCATGTTTCCTATTTCATGGATTTGGGTTAAATACAGATGGCAAACGAGTCACTTGTCCACGCCAAAAGTTACAACAAATTCAAACAAACGTTTACAATAGTCCAAATTAGACTGTCCCATCGGTTTGGAATTACTGTGTCTGTTTTCCACAGTTGTAAGGAAATCCCAGGAAGCACTCGTTAGATTCAATCTAGTTTACTTTTTTACCAAATGAATAAGCTCGAACTGGCGAGTTTGAAACTGAGTGTTTAAATTAGACCAGGTATATGTAATTAGGAAAAGTGGGACGAACCATTTAAAATCTCAACAGAATAGTTGTTGTTCTACGGACTCACTGAAACAAGTCGTTTCAAACTGTGGGGAAGTAAACATGAGGTATCAGATAATGTGATGGTTTAGTCATGCCATGAAACTGTGATCAATGTACCCATCTCACAGGCGCGCCGGTTATTTTTGAAAGTCCAACTAGGACAAAAATGTCCTTTATTTGTGACCTCCAATACGGGAGAAAATTTGGTTTAAAAATGCTCATTACGGTCTCTGAGCAGAAGTTTTTCGTTGCCTGCAAGGATCTCAACATTCAAAGTCGTTATGTTTTCATTATTAACAGATTAAATGCATGTCAGTTAGCAGTCAAACTACAGGTCAGTGTTTGTTAAAACCGTAAAACAAATCATTTTACACCGATATTGCAAATTTTCGATAACATGTTGTTGTCATTTGTCGAAATATGCCTGTGACCCACTGACAAGACATAAATTCGGAACAACTAGTGAAAAATTAATGCTTGGTTTTGTTGTTGACGTATCATTTCTTTCACGGAAGCACATGATGGCCGAATGAGACAACAGTATTAACACACTAAGACTGTGATTCCCCTATCGATTTTCCTCAAAACCAGTTGATTCACTGACCGACTTATCTGATAGACCATATCACTTTACTTCTGTTTAGCTATCCACGCGTCCTGATTCCGCTGTAAGTAGTGGTTCGAACCTAGTATTGACCCTCTGTCTAATTACAGTTGACCAATGACTTGTTACCTTCTGCTTCGTTTAGATGCTTACGTCTGGCCTGTCTTAAGTACCACAAAATTTGTAACCGATTCATCTGGTCTGAAGAAGCTCCTTTGCCGCAGGTGAAAGGTCACCAATACACCGAATTACGGATTGTTCACAAGTTGTTCCGAAATTCTCCAATGTTATTACACTTGAGCGACAGTGACTTGTTTCTTCTTCCTACACAGTTTCAGTATGTGATCAAGAAAAACTAAGATGAGTGACAGAGATTAAAGCGTCTGTTTCATTTGTGACAGAACAAAACTTATCGGTAAAAAGTTAGTAATTGCGCTTTAATCAACCTCTCAGAAAAAAACAGGGCAAAAATAATGTAGTTCAATCGCATGAATGCACGTGCTAATCTGTTTTTCCATCCTGCCATATGTTCACCGATAAATGAACGCATAGGAGGTGACTGAACGTTGTTGATTCATTCACAAAACTTTACGAAGACTTTGCCTATCGATAAAAAGTCCTGACAATTGAATGTTTTCAATGCACAAGATAATCAACTGATAAAGTATAAATAGTGAAACTAATCAAATTGATAAATCGTACAAAGTGGTGAAAGTTATAATGTTTAGACTAAATGGGTCAGTGTTCCTTCGTTGTGGGTAGTGTTCCATCAGTGAACAAAGACCATCAAGAAATGTATCTGTTTTCCCTCTGGAGGAAGCAGAAGTGTGGACCGGTCACAAGGAAAATGTTAATGTGCACCATTTTCTCAGACACAATCAAGCGTTAGCTTATACTCTTATGAACAAACAGTTCGTCCTGCTCTATTACACATGGAACTGTGAAGTGTCATTGATCAATTCTGGTTTTCACTACCCAACCAAAGACTGAGTTAAGAAGGTTGAGATTCGAAGACCAGCAAGTACAGATAACTGTCACTAGACTGCATATCGAACTGCAGATTCGTTCGCTACCAATGTGTGATCACTCCATACGGTTGTCTGTATGAAAATCTGTCACTTATCGAGTGAAGAGAATTCGTCCTTTTTTTTTATCTGTCTCTCCAGCCTGTTGTCAACTGGATTATTTGGCATCACACGCAAAGTCACAATATATGCTCATTTTTATAACACGCCACCAAAATGCTTAGTTCAATGTTGCATTCGGTATTTATGTAGTCGCTGTCTACATTCGATGAAAGTTCGCACTGAACAGTGTCTGCAAGTCAGAACCGGACTAAACCAAAGAGATTATTTATTAACTTATAGGGTATTGAAATAAACTCACAGAACACAACAGTCTCTGACATCAGCAAGCTGCTTCGAACCACGTGTAACCTCTGTTTTTTTGGTGCGGTAATTCACTTAAATGACTGCGAGGAGAATTGTCTCTCCAGATAGGTTGAGAATTCACATAACCATTTACTCACCCACTAGTTCAGCAAGAACAGTTGAAGTGTGATCAGCAATAGGGTCAGGTCTAAACCCAGCAAGCAGTGCCTCGTTGGCTTCAGTAGCTTACTGAATGGTCTGTAAAGTTTGAGTTATCTGATCATGACCAATCAAGACCATATAATTAGGAGGAAACCAGATTCGAAGTAGGTGGAACACGGGAAAACAATTTGCTGATAACAAGTACCAGTACATATAGGTTTATAAGTACTCACGGAAGTGGAACCTAATCACGTACTTTCGACCTCATGAAAAGTTTGAGTGTTTATGTGATGTCGTGCTAAGATGGGACGTTGTCTTTTTTGTCATTTGAATCTCACAAATTTCTCACATTTCACTGTTAAAAAAAAAACAAATTCCGCGTTGATAAGGTTTTTGTAGCCTGATAACCCGTGTGACGAGGTTAATTCCGTTAAAGCTAACCCGAAAAAGTATACCTGTAGCAAAACTTGAGCTCAAACTCTTTGAAAATACCGTCTAGCCGTCGCTGTACAAGTGACAGGATAACGAGATTTTCAATTTGGAGTGCATATATGTGTGTATCATTTCAATCGGTTGGTAGTTTAATTAAATTAGACTGACATTTCTATTTTGTAATGTGTAGAGCTTTATAACGCCCGTTCACGGTGTAACAGTTACTCACAAAAATGACAATTCTAGGCAGTTAACTGCTCGTCGACTAGTGGCAAGTACCATAGTATTAAACAAAAACGAACGACAGCAACTGATACCACTCGGCTATCGTAAACCATATGTAAAGAATGCTGGGCACTCGCTCTCAACTCTCCCTGCTTTGACAAACATGTGTTTGATTTTCGAAACCAAAAACCTAAATGATCCTTGCTGAATACCGACCACCTTTAATTTTGTCAAGAATTTTGCCTTTCTATTTCGCACCAGTGAGCACTTCTGAGCAATAACGAGCGGAACCAATAAATATGAACTTGCGCTGAGAAGAACAATACTTTCTTTTTGATAAATTTACACTGAACTGGCTCAATTCTGGTTACAATACCAACTCCATAAGTTAGGCTGCCGTGATTAGTTTACGTGCTAACGTGCCTTCTAAATCTGCAATATTTTTCGGAAATCATTCCCTGTTCTGTTGTCAAAGGTTCATCCGATCACGATGATTCTAAGGATGTACACTGAGATTGGAATCATATACATAAACAGATAAACAAATACGTTCACTCACCTGTGTTAGTTTAAACGCATTTCTGGAAATACACGCTGAAACATTCTGTAATGCTGGGGCGATAACACTGTGAGTAAATGCACCGACAGGCGGCCTTCTTTTCTTTAACAGTTGAAGATACGTCAGAGGTTGATTACTTAATTCTTTTTGGCACCATCAGCCTACTGTATGAATGTGCTAATAGTGTTATTAAACCGCTTTGCGCACAGCCTTCCTTCTTATACACCTCTATTTAACCTCTTGAAGCGAAGTTGCGACTTTTCAATCTATCTCCACAATCCCACGTGATAGCAAAGTTTCCAGTTTTATTGGTTTGCATTTTGAGCTGCGTAGGTCTACACCTTGCTTCAGGTGAGCGAATGGTAATCATATGCGGGGATGAGGAACAGGTGTTAGCTTAATAATCTGCTCGAGCTGATAGAAAATTATTTTAGAGCCAAATAAGAGCTACAAATGCAGCTGTTTACTCTAGGTGACTGTAGGTTTAATCAATGCACGTACATGAAAGTGCCATAAGCCCGGGATGAATACAGTGCAAAGTATATATGTTTTCCTTGTTTTCACTGAAAGTTACAAACTTCTATGTTCAACTGCTGTCCAATTATGTTTATGCATATAAATGCGATGCAGTCAGATTCCCCTCATGAAGACGGGGGATTTGCATGGTAGATATTTTTCGGAAGACACTTCTGGAAACTCTGACGGTAAAAAGATAGTGGGTTTAGACACTTTACACATGTTTAGACCCCTGTGTTATTTTGAACAGTTAAAAATAAGAAGGCCCTTATTTTTTCCCTATCAGTAAGAGTAATTGACAATGAACACTTAGAAACATTTAAAATCAGCTCTTCGATCTGCTCATTTGACGGTGGATTTACGTCCGATGCAATCTAATGGAGACACGGCCTTGCACACACGTTTGCACTGTGGTTTATCTACCTACGTCTTATGTTACCGGTGGGTTCAGCTGAATTTACACTGTACCTTACATTAACGAAAGACTATGAACATCTCATAGTGTTTTTCTTCTAGCACTGAAATTTCTCAAGTCCGGTATCAGCAAGAAGAAATCCGAACCCACCAGTTAACAAATATTTATAAAGTACACTTCACTGATTCATTCATTGTGTACTAAGGTAACCGATTCCACAGCCTACTGGCGTCTGGGACGACCTTGGTTAACGTAATAGTCTGTGCCAAAAAGTCTGTACCAAAAACAAAGTATCCACCATGGTAGTGTATACTTCATATCTACTGACTTCAATTTTAATTGTGTGTTGCGATGCAAAAATGTTGTACTTCCTTTTGAGGTTAATGTGTCTGATCGATAAAAGTGACTGAAACATACACAGGTTTAACAAAATATACCCTTTATTCGTATTGATAGAGTGAAAGCGTTATAACGTTTGTCAGGTTTGTGTTATAAATGTTAGTTCAACAGTAGAACATTTTTATAGACTTCCATTGGACACGTTCTGATAGTTATTGAAAAGTTCCCTCAGATTCAGAACTAAGCGTTCGGTAGAATGTAAATATTGTTGTTTTCTGAATGGGTGCTTAGGAAAGAAGGTGTTTCTTGGAGCATTTTCATACGCGTTTAGGAGGAATCGTGTCAAACTGGGGACATCCCTTCTGATTCGTCAAAAAGCTATAGGTGGTCAACATAATCGCAGCAAGAATGTACGATGTGCGCGTTGTGTACGGACTTGTTCGGTTTGATGTCTATTTGTAACATATTCAAGAGGTAGGAAAGAGACTCGAAAAATTGAACGACAACTTGAACCATAGCCTTGAACCGTCGGCTTTCTTGACGAACTCACACAGGTATGTTCATATATTTGCTAAGTACATTTTTCTAGTCAAACTGAAGAAGTTTTGTCATTGGTTCTGAAATTTTGCAGTTCAAAGCGGTATGCTTAATGGCTTGATTTAGAAGTTCAGCTCAAAAGCATGGTAGGTCTCAAACCATAATCCAACATACAGTTGGAAAAGTTCAAAGCCGTGTGGGTTAATACATGCAGTCAGTACCTTACTGTGAGGACCAGTTCGCGTGAGATGTTGACAAGTGATCATATACAGACGATAAATTACCTACGTGCAAGCGGCAAACTCTTGGTTATTAAACCTGATAAAGTCTCAGGGATAGACCTGTTAAATAACCAAGCATATCTAAACGAGGTGGAGGAAGTAACAAAAGATGGTGTCATATTTTGGGGAATAGAGATTCAGAGGAACCGAAAACGTGTGATTGAGGATCTGTAAAAAGCAGTGAGCAAATTAAATGAGTTGATGTTTCTGTATTCGAACGGATGTGATCAACAGGCTATGTTATGCCAAGAATCTATGGCTTACTCAAAATTCCTAAGGACGGCGTGTCCTTAACCCCGATTTCAGACATGACGAACTCGTTTCATCATGCACTGGTGCAATAAATGCATGAATCGTTGGAACCAGGGCTCAACAGACTAGCTGCACATAACCTCGTGTATACGCTTTGGTTCACTGAATCTATAAAATTTTGGAGTGTTGAAAATAAAAGGTTGCTATTGCTAGGCTTGATGCTCGCTGCTTTCAAAACTGTCGTTCAGAAAACAACCAATTTCATGCTTAATTACATCTACCTGGATGATATGGAATTTAAAATGCTGGATGGGCGCATAACAGAGTTTCTGTCAGCTTATATGTGAGTTATATGATTTCAATTCGATAAGATCTACCTATTTCCAGAAGAGTGGGTCGTGATAGGCTTGCCGCTGGAACGATGTTGGCTGACGAATTTGTGACGGTGATTGAAGAAACGAATCCAAGCAGGACGAGTAACCAGTGCACATTGCTGGTGACATTTTCTGTATCGTCTGTGGCAGCACTGACCGATTATTTATCATCACTAGCTAACTCAGCTGACAGGAAGCTGCAGCTCACCATGGACGTAGATTAGGAAGGAGGGCTGAAGTTTGTTAACGGTGTGCTGTTAAAACGTCCACATGGATCGATTCAACAAGGCACGCACAGTAGGAGGAGATACAGAAGTCTGTATTCCATTTATACGGATTTGTTATAGTGAGGTTGAAGCGCTAAGATATCTAGTGATTTGAATTCACTAAGTTTGTAATTTTTATGTCAGGCAAATATTTTAAGGTTTTATATGGAATCTTTGCGCTAGTGAATACCCTGACAATATCTTAGATTGTCCTGTACATTGAACAGGGCTGCGGGAGCAAGAATAATCCATCTGGCATGAAACAACAGCCCGTTGTAGAAAGACAAACTATGACGTATATCGTAGATCAGCCTGCTTGATGCGGTCCGAAGGATAACTCTACAAGTTGTACAGCCGAGATTATTGTTTAGTCCAACTGTCGGCCCTTACCTCAAGGCCCAGTGCCCAGTGATGCTAATTTACCTTGTATTTACACATTTTCTTGTTCCTGTGGGGCAGGTAACATTAGTAGCTCAGTGAGGCAGCTATCGGATAGAACATTTGAACGCCGGCCTGCCTGATTGACGAACGGATGGCAGTTTTGGTCCCGATTCATCGTAGATATCATACTTAAGCCAATCTACCGCGTCACACTTGTTCACAATGAAGGCGTGAAATGTTTTATTCTAGCCGTTGTGGGGCTATCGTAATCCGGCTGCGCAACCCTAATCTGTGCGTACAGAAGTCTTTTTTTCAAACTACCTTTGCTTGAGGAATTTTTTTCATTTCTTATATTGACTCGTTGAAACCAAGCTTGGTTGATAAGTTTTATCTTCAGATACTGTTTGGTCTACTGCAGTAGTGTACAACTACAAGTGACCCCTCGCGTACATGCTGGCCAAACTAACATGAACATTGAGAACGCTTTCACTATAAATTTTTCAGAGTTCAAACATTGAAACGTGCATAACTAATATCGTTGCAAAGCTTCATCTGGATATCAGATGAGTCTTATTCTTTCACTTTTCTCAGGACACGTCAGTTTTCTGGCTTTATTTGGTGTCACCTGGTCAAAATGAACATTTGGCTGCAATTCAGTTCGGCCCCCATTGGTCAGTATGTTATAGTGAACCACACACGGAACCGTTTGTTCATTCTGGCTAGTGCTTTGGTACACGGGGATGATCGGTTGCTGTTGAGGATCACTAACATCAACAGATCTGCGCTTCAAGACGCTGACAAACTCACAATCGGAACAAATCTGACTGCAGTTGCGGTGGTAACATATAAAATCGTCTGAGTCCCATCAAATGCACAATATTCCCTTGTCTTAATTCTATAATCTTCTGAACATCAACCGCTGTGAAAACATTTACCTAGAAATGCGTACGAGGCGAACAGACTGATATTAGATAGTATCCTGTGCAAATACCAACAAGTTCGTTGACCAATTTTATCAAGAGCAGACACTGGGCTGATTCCAAGCAACACACGATGAGCAGCATCTTTGGAGAGCCCGACCTCCTGATTCTGTTCAATCATCGTTTCTTGACATTGCATTAGAACGAATGTGTGAATAATTTACCGCGTTTACCCAGTAACTATCTATTATTCGTTAGCAGTGTTTCTCCAGGAACGATTTTACTGGAACAACATTTCGCAGTCAGCGAGAGAATATTAAGATCTTCAGACTAGAAAGTTTTGCTGCCTTGCAAAATTTCTCCAAATATGTGAAAAGAAATTTAAGGTCTTTCTCTATGCAACCTCACACCCGTTATCGTCCAATATACAGTTTTAAGTTTGAACCAACTAGAATTCCGCCAAACTCCGACTAATTCTGAAAAATGTGCGTTCAGGTGTGAATACAATATCTGCCAACTCAACGGTTTAGGACAGTAGCTCGCTGTGAGGTCTGTTGATTAGATGTGCACGGTTGAACTCTATTTGTGTTCAAAACAGATTGGCAGTTACAAAATATCCAGACTGTCGGATGTGCAGGAGTAAACCATTTATAACACCCGGATTATTATTCGAGATAACCTTAATAATTAGCCGGTTTAATTGGAACTAAATACACTGCCACTAAACATATAGTAGAATATGCCTTCCATGGCGTGGATTGATATAAACTGGACAATAATGAATGCCAAGAGTTTGGTATCCAGATAAAATTCTAGACTGACCTCATTTCGAAAAGAAAGTCTAAACTTGAGTTGCCCCCCTATCAGACCGATTCATTTACGTACTACTTGATTTTGGGATGTGTGTCTCACCTAATGAGTAGATGACCTCAAACCAAACATAACTAAACCACCACAGTTAAACTATGAATCGCAACCATCTGTAGGTAACGCAAGTGGTATTCGATTACCAATTTTTATCCACTTAAGAAAATGGCCATCACGTTATCACACTACTAATTAACGAATGGTGTGTGCAGAGTTCAAAATAGTAATAAAACTTACCTGAGCACAAGTCACTTTTCGTTCATTCACCTTCAACCAATGCATTCGTAAAGATAGATGTCCACCACTTCCATGAGTAGTAGAGAAGTTCAGGTATGATTTTTCTGGTGTGCATTCGGTACTTGAGTCAGCCATCTCGGGAGCTGGAAAACGTTGAAATCCTGACCAATGACCTATAACAATGCACCAGTCGCCATCAGCGTCTTTCACGATCATTGCTCGCTCTTCGCGCAACGGATGGAGACCGAGTCCGGCAGAGTAAGTCATGCCAAACGAATTACGTGGTAGTGCATCAGTATTAGAACAAACCATGTCTTCTGTCACATCCTTCTTTATAGTGCTTAGTAGGGTTTGACATAAATTAGTCTTGCGCTGCGCAAAAATATGACTGAGTCCACTATCCGATGTTTCCTTCTCGGTCACTGAAGTGAGTTTTGGTTTGCTGCTCGGCTGTTTGTCAAGCTGAAATAAAGATAAATATTTGGCCCGTTTAAAAGTGCACACGACGAAAAATATTCCAGATAGAAAACAAACTCTTCAGCGCATACTGCACGCATGTACCAGTTTTGGTTTAATGCCGAGTGTGTGAGAAATGCTTTTAACAATGTAGATGATGTGGTTATAATTTCTGCATCAAATGACACCGCAATTTCAATTAGTTAAAATGTAAAATGAAAATTTTTGAATATAGGTGGCCCGAAAGAATCGGAATTATATAGGGGCTCTGCTGGTGGCGTTATAGTGATGGTTTATCAACATTAATCACAAGTTTATTGTTTATTACATAAAGCGGAATTCTTTTTGCCTGTTGTATTCTTATTGTCGCCCTCAAACTGGCTCGTTATCATGACCGAATTCTTCCTTGAGCAGAAGCATCAGTTATATTCAAACTGGCAACCTACCCGATAAGTCTAAGTCGGAAAGGAACCTACAAATCGTGGAATATTGACCTGGGAGAAAGTATTTGAAAGGCCTCAACAGAATATCTTATCCAGACGTTAGTGAACCGGTGGTATCAGCAACACCATGCCCGGCATAGACCAGTTTTTAGATAAGTGCTGAGTCCTACTGAGAATCCGCCAATAATTTCAGAAACGCATTAGAAGTCTCTGGTGTCAAATCATTACGTTTAAACTTGTATCGTTAATGTTTATGACATTTCTTCACGAAGTTAGACGTCAACTGTTTATGAGTGCAATATTAGCAACAACTCTGAAACGAAAAGAATTAAACGGTCAGTTTTATAAGTATAACACATTTCGTTTCATTGGCGAGATCACCATGGCAAATTACTGCTTCGTATTGCGGTTTATTTCGTTGATAGTTTCTACGTTTCTGTTTAAAAGTTAACGTTGCTGAATCGCGGTCAAATATACTGCCTGAAGTACTTTTGTTGTTCGTGCTACAGTATTTCTTAACATGATTCACCCAAACACACCAGGTTATCACTCGATAAGCTGTGCATCCGTGTATGGTCTCTAAACAGAATGAATGGGGAAAAATAATACCTGAACTTTTAAAAGCGGGAGCTGTCTTTGATCGATTTGACATCCAACGGATAGTAGACGGTCCTCGGCGTAGACTTGAACGACAGACAAACCCATGACCAAGTTGTGCAATACCCGTACGGTAAACACGTGTTCATTAAGGTGATTGACAATTCTTGATGGAAGAAAAAATACTGGACCATTGTAGCGGAAATCGGGACGACAAGTAAGTTAGAGGTAACATATTAAACTTATATGAAGCGTCCAGTTTCTGTTACTAAAATCCAACGAAATTGTATTTTCCTCAATTTTTTTTCTTTGTTAACTGAACCATTTACTCACATATCGACAGAAGAATTATAAAACATTCGAAAAACCGTAATGGCTGTAGGAGGCATTTTCAAACTTCGAGAAAATTGGATGAATTCTACAACCAACTGTGCTCTCGAAAGTGGTTGAGCTACTGCGTCACTGCCTCAATTGCTGTAACTGCGAAACATGTCTGGCGTGAAATTACAGCACTGCAGCAACTATCTCTGTCAAAGCTGCTTTTGATCTCTTCCTTTGTTTCGTTGGTGTTACCATTCTGTGTATTACACTTGCATACAGACATATAAAGTAAGTCAGCTTTCTTCAAGTCTGGAACCAGTTAGAAGCTTTATGAATAACAAATCTTTGGATGATATGCCAGCTTTACCTAGCTTTATGAAAGTGTACCACTGCATGCTTCCGTAATTTACAATGAATACCTGACGGTTCAAATAAATTTAATGAAAGTTAACTTCTACCGACTGGCGTAAAGGATGTGTGTTAGATAGTTTATGCAGTTGGCCACTGATCTAACTTGCTGGCTTGTATATATTGTCTAAGCCCTGCTGCTACTGTGGGATAATCTGGGCATAGGTTTCGCAAACCTTCATCCCAATTTTATTGATTGATTTGGTTTTCTGGTTCAGGGCCACTGTTAAGGTTGCTAGTCTGATATGCTGCTTGAGTTAGTTTTCGAAAGGAAAGCTAATGGAGGATTGAAGCCTAGGGTAGGTGAGTTCCTGTGTTACTTGCTAGTCAATACATTTACTGGTGTGCAGTGGTGAATGCAATTGCTTACGATATTCGTTTTCTTCTTATGAATATCTTAATACGTTGTTTTCTAGCGTGTATGCACAACGTTACCAAAAAGATATTCTGAGAGCTTCTTTGTTGTTTGCTGATGGAATGATATTATTTACGAACAGTAACTTTCCAGTGAGTATCCTCCACACTCGGCATAAGCTTGCAGTTACGCAATGTAATTTAGTTTATCGCTGCTTATTGCATCAGAGTGCGCGACTTATTTGCAAAATTGGAAGTAACGTTCCGGTTTCATGCGAAACGGAGTGTCTGATATAAGCAAATGCGCTAATTTCAATTTTCCAAATATTTATCCGCGAGGATCATCCGTCCAGGGATTTTGGATGGGCATACATTTTTAAGAATTTTCCATCTGACGACAAATAAATCGTTCTTCAAAGAAAAGGCTACCGATATCTGTTGTAAATAGTGTATTTCCTTAATCATTTTAGAAATCAACAACGTTCGAATCGTTGAGCTCATTTGGTACACTTTTCCTAGTGATGTACTGGTGCAGCTCAGTATGAACATAACGGACTAAACGGTTTTGGTCAATGGTGTTGAATACCTTAAAAGGGAAACCACCATGCTGATGATTTTGGTACTTTATACTGGTGAGGATGATCCCACTAATTTCACTGATGGTAACTTGTGACTACAACAAGCATAAATTTTCAAGTCGTTGTTATCTCTCACACCCTATACCAAACAGCTTTTTTTTGCGGATACAGCTGGTAAACCTGCCTTTTCATTTGACTCTAGATAGACACAGTAGTGGATAAATTGAGTGGTGTAATTTTGTCGAATGATTTTCCAAGCGTTGTCTTCATATTTTTAGAAAAATGTGGAGGTCGCCGACATTAGCAAGGATACTTAGAGCAACAAACGGTTTTTAACCGTAGCTACTTGCCTATCTGACCGCTGTAAACGTCTATCGGGGAGAACGGTTTTGTAGTTTGTAAGGGTAGCTTGGTCTTATTTATTAATTACCAAAGAAATGTTACCATTTTGTAAAGTGAGTTATAGGTCAGTGCCACCTTTGTCAAAAGTAATCGAGAGAAAACCACACAGGTCTTGTTTGAGGTTGTGCGTCAGCCATTTGAGCAACTCAAAACTGGAGGTTTTGAAAATGTGAGCATATGATAACAACTTGTTACTTAGAAGGTGATTTCACCTCCACTTAAAACAAACTTTGTTAACAGCCAACAAATCATTCTTATCACAATCATTTCTATGGAAGTTATGAGTGACGCAAAAAGTAAATACATTTCTATGATTTTGAAAACCTGAGGTGAGACTCACTTGTGAATGAGAACCAGGGAACGTGAGTCCACTAGTCTGGTATCTACAGTACAGTTAGTTAGTGGAGACGTTCGGGGCATTTTTGACCTGCAGTTTTCACAATGAGAATACTTGTCTGTTTTGGATTCTCCCTTCCCTTGATAACCAAAGGCATCATTCATTTCATTGTTCTGAGGACTACAACAGCTTATTCCCCAAATTTGTTCTCCAAGACTGTTGAGACACGGTGGAGGTAGTTTGTACACCAGAGCTGGACCAAGCTGTACTCGTAGTCGAACAGCGTGACGGTTTGGAGGTGTTATGGTCAAAGATAGTTTTATTCTAGATACCTGCGTTGATCTTTTGTAGTCTTCTTCCGATGAATTAGCCGGCATCAAGTCTATAATAGAAAGGGTTGTGTAATATAAACATAGCAAACTCATATTGAAGGTTTTCACAGAGTTCTGGATTTTGATTGTGGGAAAACTTACGAGAAAGCATCTTGTCAAAGTCCCTTTTGACTACTGATTGGTAATCCTCTACGAATTTGTTATTATATTCCACTGAGCAGAAGTGAGAAGAACAAAATACATTGTTCAGTCTTGGCGGGAACCTGGTTTGAAAATGTCTGAGACCGGCTGGGTAAGAGTAGTCAATATTCCGTTACTAATCGTTGACTGTCATACAGTTTGCACTGCAACAACACTGGTTCGAATTGTACGTGGTCATTGCTCAAAGATCATCAAGTTTCCGTCATTGTGTAAAATGGAAACTACCCTTAAAAATGTGCACATAATGTAATCGTTGTTAATCACCCCGTAAGTAAAATCAGTAGAGCATTTCTCAGTACATTTGAACCGACTGGAGTAAGTATAGATTTGGAGAAAGAAATGAAACATTAAAATGACCATATCGTAGATACCTCTGCTGAAGTGAGCACTTTCTAAGCAAACTTTGTAAGTATATCAGAATGGTAATGACGGCTTCATAAGTGCTATCCACAGGATCAACATAGATTACTTTACGGATTGTATCCGCTAATATTGCATAGAATATGTAGCACAAAAATATAAGTTTATGAAATACAGCCAGATAAGTAAAATGATAATGAGAAATTAAAGACGCTGGTAGCAGTATGTTCGATTACCTTCTAATAGAAATTTGGAGCACGATAAACTTACACAAATCCTTGCAATAACTGTCATCCTTGACTTACTTGATTGTTTTTGGAAACAGATTTTTCGATGGAAATTACTACAGGTGTTATTTTCACCAAACTTTTCCGTTTCCTGTCTTCGATTTGTATCCTATGGATAAAAAGAAAACATAAACGAATGATTATTTGATGCAATTACTACGATAGCTCACGCCGTAGCGTTTAGTTGTTGAAAACTGAACACACATCTTCACAGAACTAATTGACCGGTTACAAAGGCCTGCGGAAATACGCGAAAGTACTGCAATTTCTCCGGGGTAAACGGCATTGAAAAATGACAAAAACTACCACGATAATAAATGGAGTTTGAACGACATCGTTTGACTAGAAGCAAATGTATTGTTATCAGTCTTGGTGGTTTTCTCAGTGAATATATCCACAGTTATTTCGAAACTGCCAAAAATGCCTGACTTTTACAGTGGAAAGTAAAACCTAGGCCTGTGAAAACAATAAAAAAATCATCACCTCCATGCCGAAGTTGTTCATTAATTTTTAGCTTGTTCTAAAAAGAGTTGTATAATTTGTTTTTACCGTTGAGTAAAGTAACTTTATGCTGAAAAACAACACGAAACTCGAATAAGAAAATGAGAAATTGCAGAGTGTGTGAGATTGTTCCGGAGTAACATTAGCAATTTAGTTCAACCAAAAGCATATATATATATCCCTGGGATTTGTGTTGCACAAAGTTTGCCACAATGGGGGTAAATTTTACTTGCATAAACAAGATGAAAGAGTTCGACAATGCACCATGGACTAAGTGATACAAAGTTAAAATGGTGTAGCAAAAGTGGAAATATCTGCAGGTTTATAGGTTGTAATTTCACACGTACACTAGAGATCTCTCTTATACGAACAAGCTATGTTAAATGTGCTTAAAATAGATTTTGCGCACGTGTTGAGAGACTCATCTTTGAGCTAGTTTGTTTGAAGGTGAATGTATGAAACTTTTGCTACAAATCAAGATAGAGATTGCCATATCTGAAAGAGAAGGAAATCACTAAAGACGAAATGCAGATGTTTATCTAACTACTTCTTGAGGACTGTATTCACCTGTTGCCAGTTCAACCATAACGGTCATTCCGTACGGCTCACAGGTAGGGAAGATGTACCTTGTTTGAAGTTAAAGCTGAGATGACCACAAAGGTGAGAAGTCAGGGAGCCTTACACAGGGTCATATTTTTCAGTTAATGAATCATCAATGCAGTTATAATATGATTTCGTCTGCAACTCTCAGGGTGCGTAAAGAGATATGTTTGGAGTCTACGAAGCAAACATTAATGACTAACACCACTTAGACATTTTACTTTATTCACTAGCGGCGGTTAGCAAATAAAAAGCCGATTCTCGTGAGCAGCACAGCGCGAAGTTACAATTGTGTGAGTTTTAGGAGGAATATGATCTCAGGAGGGTTTTCTTACCAGTTGCTCGGAGTAACCTTTAGAGGATATCTCAAGTAAGGTCCGTCATGTGTGTTGTAGAGTCGTACGTCATGTTGAATTAATACTATGTTTGATGTCAGTTTTTAACATTGATATTTACGATCGACCGATTCCCCTTTAAATCAATGGACGTTGTCAGTTTTGAGAATTGTGGAAAACGCCGTCCAACTTGAATCTGTTTTAACAATGTGGCGACTTTTATGTTGAAAGTGGAATTTTATTTTACATGAAAATACCAGTAATTATGGGATACACAGACACATTGAAGGCATCTTAGTTAGACGCCTGTCGGTATTTTTGTGTAAGGTGGTTCCACATAATTAATGGCAAGCTGGATTTTCCAACGAATTTAGCACCTACTATCCGAACTGTACAGCTTTATCATGACGAAAAAATCTCAGATTCCAGGTTTATATTTGATTCACCCATTTTGTCTTATAATTTCCCGTTTTGTATCAAATACTTTGTAACACGCAGATAAATTTGCCCGGTTAAATGTTATAAGCATTGGTGTTATGATTGCTATAGTAACTGTCGTTTCTGAAGAAGTTTTTTAAGCCTGATACTATTTATTGCATGCTGTGCGGCATTTTCATTGCGCTCAACAAACAACGTAGAAATTCCAGTTGAAATTATTCAAATCTGCGTTCGCGCTGTTAACTGTTGGGACTTGAGATCACCACTGCTAAAAGATTTTTTCCGTGCCATTTATTCACGCTACCCCTAGGTTTAAGTGAAAAAGGTTAATTTTTCAGTAAAATTCCGTAAAGTCGGCAATTTTTACATAATAATCAAGGCATGTTGACCATGGGGTTGAGTGGCTTCACCGTTCACAAATGCCTCATTAACCAGTAATCAGTGAACTCGCTTAAAATATCGGTCAGAACATAAATTACAGCTCAGGCGCACAACTAGATAAATATAACTGATAATTCTGCCGGCATCAACTAACTACTTACTAGTAGATGATCAAGGTTAACTGTACGTTATGAAATTAGTTCCATGACCTGAATAAATTCCAAAACACCAAGGTATTACGCTTCGGTTTGTAGGTGATCTGAAACAAATAGGTGAAATCGACACGTTCAGCTGGAAACAATAATCCATAATTTCACATTGTTTTCGGCTACCGAGTCGGTTGCTCCAAGCACAACTCTCCCAGTGCACAAAACCTTTGAGTCCGAGATTAATATGCAAACCATGAGCTAATTCCACCGACGTAGCTAAATCACCGAAGTGTCAAAATGAGAGAAACCTGACGAAAAGTCTGGATAATGTATATTTAGTGTGTAATGTATATCACATGTACGGCCATCAGCACACTCGTTTTTAATTGCACATGAGCGTGTGAATGAGTTTGAGATGTCATAGTTAACAGGGATTAGGTAATAGCAAGGAATGTTTGAGAAGGAAACATATAAATGTGCTAACCTCCAAATGAGTTGGACAAAACACCACTGGTGAAATTGTGATAAACGAAACTAACATCGCCGTCCACAGCAATCAATTCAACGGAAGAGCAAGCATACAGTCAGTAGAATATATCAGGAAGATGTACTGCGCAAGATACCAAACCAATCAATCTAGGTAGGTGTATGAGGGTGTACCAGAAAGAAATATTTGGCAGGATCCCTACCAAGTGACAAACATTTTATAATGCAGCAAGCTTCTAGTACTTTCGTTTATGTACCAGTGAATTACATGAAGAAAATGCGATTCAACTTTATTACTCAGATTATCGCAGTGGTAATAGAGTAGTATTTTGTATCAAGTAAAACCATCATCACTGATGTGCTACTGAAGGGGTCGACATAAAAGGGCTTTTGACTACAGATAGTATTGCCACATTTTTTCCCAAACGTGACAACAAATTAGAATCAGCTTCGTGGATTTTGAAAGTTCAACGCGGATATCATTTAGCATCAGTTTGTAGATACTAAGCAGACAAGTCATAAGCCTTTCAGTCGGTTATTGATTGAATAGCTAGGTTAATAATTAAGTTTGGGAGATGAAGACCTCAGATGTATATGACTTCGCAAAAATGCAGTCCTTGTGAAGGCTTTCAGCTCACTTGAATGTCCCATTAGCGTTAGCAGATTGCTTCGTAGTCGTGCATGTTTATTCAAAATAAACAAACGAAAACTAAATAGAAAATATCATTCTGAATCAGACAATTAGAATCTAGTGTTTTGGATCAAATTTTCAAGTTCTAAAATAAACAGATTCACTGCTCTCAGTAGGCGGGTTATTTTTGGTAACAGTTCACTACATAATTATGGATTTAGCCACCAATGAACAGTCATGTACCTAGAAGGGCATACGTTGAACACCACACATATGTAACCATACCTTTCACGGACAGAATTCCCCGTTTTAAAAGCTAAAACTGAAACTGAACTTTACCTCATTTGACGCCCAAACGTTTTGCGTAATTTGTCGTGATTGGCACCCACACGCCGGTTCATGCGTTGGTGAGCTCCTCGTTTTGCTTACTATGCCAATGACCTTACATGAGACACGAACAAACATCGACAGCTGACATTTTGCCTACAACTTGCTGTGAATGGGCTAGTCATGGACCAATTATTGAATGAGAAATTTGGCTGTGTATATGACCTAAACAGTAAACTGTGCTGCCAACAAAATCAATTCCTGTTAAACATTTATGGAATAATTAAACAAAAAAGGCAAAAGGCGATTACCTTCACTTTCGTGACCTTGTAAACATTAAATTACTTCAGGAGTTACGGTCCATGGATTAAAATGTTGCCTTTGATTTCGTTTTACGCACTGGCCTGGAAAATTAAGCTTCCACACATTAATTTCTTAATCACTCGCACCTAACTGAACAGTTATGCTCAAAATGATCAAAGGTAGTGTTCACATAAGCAATGCGATGTATTACGGCAAATAACGATAGACCTTTTCCATGTTTTTCAAAACAATCCATTGATTTACCACTCACAAGCCTTTAGTGGTTATTTGGTTCGTGTTCATCAGAGATTTTGAGTGTGCTGTGGGTCACTCCGGTATTTTGGTTTTCACCACATTCTCACTTCGAATGACGTGTTTTAAGAAGATAACTGAATAAGTGAAAGCCCAGAGAAGCAACTGTATGCCAGTTAGGAGGGACCTAATCAATCCGCTCAACATAAATGCCCAAAATGTTCCTAAAGCTGTTCTGCAGAATGCAAACTGCCGTCGGTATAGTGAAGTATATAACCACTGAAACGAGATCACTCTGGGGTAGGCCTGAAACCGTGAGTGAGCTATGATTTTCTGTGAGAACTCCGCTAGAACCAACTGTTTCATTGTATATTGTCAAATAGTTTTCAGTTACAACTTTGTAAAAGTAAAATTGTTTAGTGCAGACGGTGATATGACGGTTCAACCTCCGCCTTAGCATCATAAATTGAATACGATCCAGTACAGTCTAGAAACAGCACAAGCCATTGTTTGGGTGCTGACAAGTTTTGAATAAAAACCGGTCCCTGAAGTGAATTGAGTTTTCTCTCTCTCTTATTTCGTGTTAACATAATAGTCATATTTTAAGGTTCATGTGGTAATGCTGTTGAAGGACACTTCCGTACTCTGTTTTTTTTGTCCACGAAAGCTTACTGTATACTGAGGATTGTATTGAGCAGTACGTTCTAGCAGAATTTAACTTCCGGGTCTGTCCACAGTTCCTACGCTTAAACATTGTTCTTGCAAAGTAGGCAATAACAAATTATAATCTAGGTAAACTTCCTGACGGACTGACTAAAATACTTCTTTCTGACATGACACGACTGGTCAATTTATTTAAATTTAACAAGCTTCCAACACTGTATAATGCGAAAAGAGAGAAGTCACTAGAACGCCCGTTATTCTAATCCCCGCTAATAGCTGTAACTACACTGTTGTTTTAACGAAACTTCTCAAACCTTCAGTGATAAATATCGTCATCTCCAACTTTTTGTTCATTTTGTGGAAAGGAATTTGGAGGGAGAAGTATAGCCTAGAGAAGAAGAAAAACACTGAGTACATCTTACGATATATTCGTTGAAGTTTGGCGGCTGTGACTAATCAGTAGATAATACCCGAATTTCTGTCAAGTCACCCTCTTACACCTGAAATAATTAGTTTGCTTGCAACCGTTTTTTGTCATGTAGAATTGAGTCTGTGTATACTGGTGTACATCGAAGCATATCACGTGATATAAATAACTTTTGTTATAATAAAAAGTATCTTCCATGGTTAACCAACGTTTTCGTATGAGCCAATCATTGATTTTACACGAAACTATGGTGTTTTTAAACAAAATATGACTACATGCTGCAAAAATCCATCTCGTATTTCACCAACTCTTGCTTGCTTCCTAAAACTCTATCGTCATTACAAGCTTTACAACACGATTGCACATCACCTAATATAACTCAGCTTCACCTATAAAATGTTTAGACTAAACACGAAAATCAAAGTCCCTGGCTTCACTCACATGTTACCGAATTGAAGTGGGATGGATCGAAATGTATTTTATTGCTTCCTCCCTCGCTGGGATTGTAGAAATCACGTTCGTTCTTGTGGAAAATCGCTTGCTAATTCTTATCTTAACTTCCCATTTTATTGATATTTTTGCTTTTTAAAATCGGAATAAGATTAACTGGCTTGAACACGATTTTGAACGTGCCAAGTGTGTTGCTTGTTGTTCAACTTTGATGTTTGTTCTGAGGTTTCAAGTAGCGACATCACTGATCACAACTAATGATAGAAATGTTTTATTCGTCCCCAGACAATCTGTAACTATTCGCCACTTTTGAAACTAGAAATTCTCATTGATCGACAGTTGAAACAATCGAATTTTTCACCTTGTTCAGGATTTGTCGTTAAAAAATTTGCTTGCTCCTCCATTCTCAAAGTTAATTATACTATCCTGAATAAACCACCTAATAACATCAGGGTATCATTAACGTGAATTCAGCTACTATCAGAAGTGGAGTGTGTGCAACTGATGACGGACAATACAGTTAACATTTCACCAAGGGGGATTTATTTGTACACCTCATCTTATGTTGTCTTTGTCAGGACTTTTAAGCAAATTTGTTCATTTATTTTCCAAAAAAAGCTGTTTTGTTATTTGCCTTAGTTTAGCCAATCGGTGGAAAAACGATGCACTATCAAAAGTAAACATATATTTGATAAGGCGCTTCTGGTTAATCTTAGTTTTAATAAATACCACCTCAACCAGTGATGAATGCTCACAGGAAGTCCGGATTCTTGAAACGAAACATATCATTTTGGTACACCAATCCTAGCTTACAAAGAGATCGGCAAACTCCGAACCATCACTAAACAAGCAAGTAAAAAAACAAGCTGGGATAACACCATTCTAGATACGTATGTGACCGAGAATACGAGGCAAATCTTATGGTCCTCATGTCTAAGTTCACCTAGTCAAGTCATGGAACAAACAAGGTGTTGAATACGGTTTGTTTTCTGACCGATTATCCATTAAGTTGTACCCTGTTTAATCATTCTAACGTGACGAAGGTTGTGTGCAGTCAACATTTTCCCTTGAACTGCATTGTGAAACCATGTATACCATTGGCTTACCAATGGATTGTCTCCTTGAAATATAGTGCGGAAGCTGGGTATCGGATTACAACTCGGTCCATCGAATGAGATGCACAAAAGGGCTTGGAATAATTCAAGCTCAGCTAGGATCAAAACAAAACGGATAAACCGTTCTTTTGGACATCACAACCTGATGCACAATATTTAAAAAACTTATGCGTCATAAATTTGACCTTGGAAGTATTATTTTATAAAATCCTATGAGATAATGCGTACTATTGTTTCCTGATATCCTGGGTTATGATAGCAAATCTGAACTCAACTATTCTTCATTCAGATGATCACTGCAATCGGGTAACTTTTTGTTATTTCGAAATTTAGTTTTTGATAAAGATGTAATATTTGTTGAGTAGACTTTATCTCGATTAGCAAAACTCGGTCTGATTCGTAACGAGTACTGCTCAAAATATACCTCGCTAAACACTTACCTCTACTCCATTATATGCAGCAAGTTGTAGTGGTTATTTCTAACAGTGACTCCACTTCATCCTACAAACTTACATAATAACAATGATTTCACAGTGACGTTTCGTTCCTATCTCCCTGATTACTTTTGTGAAATTAACAGACACATTGTATAGTGGGGAAAGCAAGCAGCAAGGCAAAAGCACTTTAGTCCTGTTTGAAACAGTCAGTCAACCACTATATAATGTGCTTATTAATTTTGCAAAAGTACCCGATAAGATACGAACTAAATATTATTGCGCAAAACATCTTACGTGCTACTGTTGGCTTTTTTCAAATATATTGTTGGAGACCAATGTTTCGAATAATGACACCGAGATGTGACTAGAAAAACTCATCCCGTATGGTTCAGATATAGAATGTGTGGTATGTTTATCAGGCAACCAGCAAGCTTAATTGTTTTCTTTCATTTTCAATTTACAATGATTGTTTCTTATATTTACGTGTGTGAGAACAAATGAAAACGTGTGATGTGAGTGACTTCGTAATTAAGGCAAAAACAAACCGTAGTAAACGTTAAACATAGGGGTGAGTGAGACCTAGTCATGACACCATTATGGAAGTCAAAGACTTGCGTCAGAAGCCATGAGATCTAATAACAGGTACCTATTAAATTCTAAAATATGCACGTCGTTTACTACTAGCAACGCCTAACGATTCTTTGACGTTCTTTTTATGGCCAACATTTGCATTTACGCTTCATAATTTTCCCATGAAGTTTACATCAATGCCCCAGCTGAACAATTCTAAAATTTGACATATCACTTCGAAAGCATTACAAAAACAGATGAGGTATACGTTTCGCAGCGTCATCTTGCTAGACGGTAAAATTTCCAGAGTGAGACTTTGCAGTAGAAAGAATAGGTGTCTCATGTATGTCATTGTAGAAGAGTTTCAACTAAGTTTTATTTAGATTTCCTAAATTCAGCCGTTCTATCATGGGAACATCCTTCTTAATCCGAAAACTAGCCGCCATTTTGCTTTCGGGAGCAAGGTGTTTCCGCGTCCCTTGCAGATCGTCTAACTGAATTGATGAGCCGTCCGAGAGCTCTAACTTAAACGTTTTTTCGTCATTGAATGCAGTAATTTTTCGGTAGTCACGTCTAACAGAATGGCGACTTGTCCTCTTCATTAGGTGTTGTACAGGCGGTTCGTCAGGCCCGGAGTTTACGCAGTAACTCATGGTAGGTTAAAACCCCACCAGCTCAAATGAACTGTGGCATCCAGCGTTCAAACGTTTACGGGTGCACTGATACTTGCAACGGGAAAAGAACGGGAGGCCTTCTCTTCTTTTGGTTAAATGTTCGACTTGTTTTTCTGGTCGTCTTACTGTGGAAGATAAAGCAGGTTCAACAAGAATAGCTATTAACGGTTTTGGGCCCATTCAGACAACATACGATAGTCCCCCACTCATGCTAATTTTAATGTAACTCGATGTCACACTTTCCGTTGTTTCGAGTGTTGCATTGGGTGTTGCATAATGTAAGTCACAATATTGCAGTGCAGGTCATCGATTTGGATCGACATCAACTAAACAGCCTGACTAATTTAATCCACGTTGGACAAATAAACTGAGTAAATGTCACACAGAGAACTGCATTTGCCTGGTCGAAGAATGAATCAACACTACCTTGAATTTCGGGGAACTGACAAAACAGCGACTGTCCAGGTTGGTCCTATAATCATTCGGCAAACCTGTCAGAGTCAATATTTTCTATGCATATTGCACGTACGAATGTTACCTTACCGGCACTGGTGACTTTCATGCAAGTTCTCCAAGTTCATAAAATTAGACAAATGGATTGCAAATTAATTAGAGTGGATGTACTATTTTATCCTCGAGTCTTCCTTAACTTCAGCTTACTGCAGTGAAGTGTTACCATGAAAGATTACAAATAGGTATTTGATTCAGACTTTGAGGCAAAGTGTTTCCATCAGCGGGAGAAATTGTGTTTGAGTATGATATCGTTTGAACCTTCGTTACCGTCAAACACAAGTAGAAGGTCATCCTTTCATCTGTTTTCTAAGTTCTCTGACGAGCACATTACCTCAACTGTTCATTCTCTGATTTCGTCATAGAACTGCCTGCAAACCATTTTTCCATTCGAGCCATTTTTCCCAGGGACGTTCGATGAGCTCGCCTAGTAAATCAGTCACCTTCTCTCAATTGGCTTTGCGCTTAACAACCACACGAGTTAACATGAGTAGTGAACTCGGCATGACTGGAAAAGATCAAAATATTGACTGTCTTTTTATATGTTGGGGGCTGAGGGGTGGATTGTAGTTTCGCCCAAGAATAGAGTGGCGCGCGTGCGGAGAGGCTTGGGTGAACAATTCAGTGTTAGCGCGCACCATCTTCAGTTAATAACTGGCTTACTCTATGAGTAGGTTAAGAACTAGTCAACTGGAAAGAATGAGCTAGACTTGTCTGATCACAATATCAGTAGTAGAAGATAGGCACAAACTTAGTTCGTAAAGATTAGCCAAAAGTGTTTCGGGCTAACATGACGAACTGTTTCAAGGTAGTGATGCTATGGGCTGCAATATTTAAGGGGGTGCACAAGTGTTTTGTTAAGAATGATTATCCATTCAAGTCTGCTAGATTATCTTACCTTAATCCAGTTGAACAACTTCCAGTCTCCGATAAAAATGATTTCCTTAGTCGCGGATTCTTTAGACTGTGATAGTGTCATGTTGGAACGTATGAAATCGGTTAAAATAGAAGTGCTTCACGGAGCTCATCGACAAATATGCATACACACACGAGTTCCTCTTAATGATTTTCCTCAAACTATTAAATTCAGCAAGCAGACATTGTTTTTCAAGGTCAAAGTTATACTGGTGATGTTACACATGTGTTTGCTCAGCAAACAGTGACTACTGGAGTATCATGTTAAATCATCAAGGTGGTGAATGACCAACGGATGGTCAAGCGTTGATAAATGAGAAAGTAAATCTCGTGTATCTAAAGAAATCTGGTTCACCAACGTCGAGAAACTAGCACACGTACATGGATGCAATAACTGTGCAATTTCATATGAGACTTGTACATGCCGCATAATGCTAACTGCATCAAACCCTTTTTAGTGTAGGCATATAGAATAGTGTAATATAAACTTGCGCATCTAAACCATTGCTATTTTAAAGTTTACATATGACCAAAGGAGTGTGCAACACTAATAACCACTGTTCAGTCCTGTTACCGTGAGAAAAGCGTTCGAACTCGTTAGCAGGGTGATTCAGTGAATTGGATTGTGAAAGAATTTCAGATTACATTACTGTCGGCGTTTAAGCAAGCATTGTTAACGGGTTTGCGCTCAATTGGGGGTTTATTTTACAAAGTTCACTATTTAGCGCCAGGATTGTGCAGCGACGGCAAAGGTCAAAATTCACTGGACCACTTACTTATTGCCATTGTGATATGTATGTTCTGTTATATGAATCGCAACTTAGCTGTCAGCCGTATAACTAGCAATAACTATTCACATGTTACTTAAGAATCAGTGAAAATTAAATCATTGTGTAGAAAAATGGAGAACTGAAACGATGTAGTACGTGGGAAACACAAACAAAAATTAATTTTATGATTGACATCCATGGTCTTGTCTCTACGATAACGAAAATCAGAAACAGCTAATTTAATGAAAATTCTACTCAGACATGCATCACAAAATCTAATATCATGCATGTCAAACGACGGGTAGGTATGCACAGACCGTTGGTATAAGCGAACTGGACGAAGCAAGTTAAATATATTGACGGAGCTAAGCTTAGCCAACTGAAAGAGCACATAGTCTTACCCCTTCAAACTCGCTGGACAGCTCGTAGTCAACTGGTACTGTTTCTCGGAAGCTCTCAATCGCTCTCTGCAAACTCACAGTTGCTAGACCTAACAATGAATTGCTGGGACAAAACCAGCCACGTTTATCGATCAGTTGTATTGTTAGCTCATCCTGTACTCCTGAGATGACGGTAAATCGAGCAATTGGCTTGCCAGGATCCACAGCGTTCCAGACACATCCAGGGGAATTCAGTTTAGCAACTTGACGATTGCCGTTTGTCGAGTCATGGTCGCCGTGGAGCTGCCCAATGTGTTGAATTTTTATGGCGAATTTATCCGGTGTAGGGTGGAGTTGTGCTACCACACTGTTTAACTAGAGGATAACGGCAATGTAAGGCGGATTAGCGATCATATATTACGACATAAAAAGAATATGGATGTGCATGGTTTTATGTGAAGCTGGAACTAAAATCATTACTATCAGTCGAAGACTACAACTTTCGGTTTTACCCCGATGTCTTTGTCCTTTATACGTCACAGCGTCATTCTATTTTCGTCCAAAATCATACATATGTATTATAATTTAATCGTGGGACAATACTACGAGAGGGAAATGCAAAGATTGTAACTAGTAACTTAACGACACTAGATGATTTTATTGACTTGACCAAAAAGTTTTTGACGACATATCAATAAATTTGAGAGTTTGAGCCTGCTCATTCATCCATTAACGTAGAATAGACTGATACAATCCACTGATGAATCTTGGCGACCGTCGAGTCATTCAAACTACGCCCGTACCATCGAGCCTGGTGTGCCCTAAAAAAGGTCAACTGTTTTTCTTCTCTGTTGTTTACCAAAACAAGCAAGAACATTCGCCGACTTGACTGCTTTTGCGGTTTCCCAAAGTTTGGTTCCAATCAACCAGCATTGTGCGCACATCACTAAACCGTAATGATTTAACTGGGAGGTTTTACAAATTGAAAAATTAAAAATAGGGGTTCCGTCAACTTGTTGCTTGTCAAAGACAATTGTACACCAGACTTAATGGGCCAATACTGGAATCTATTCTCTATAGTGATCGTTATGATTACAAGCATGTAATAGCGCCAGTAGCTAGCCGAGGACTGACATTAGCCGGTCATCATAATCGGACACATTGGTATATTATTTGAATGTCGAAGTTTACTGAACACAAAAATCATTTCAAAGATTTTGGATTCAACTGCTTTTGTTATGTTTTCTTGCTTGATCATTTTAATCACGCTTTCTTCTATCGGGTTGACCTGTGCGTTTGTTAGGGACCAACTTCACAGAAGATCTCAGTTAAACATTGTCTGATATCGGGTCAGAGCAATTATCATTATTTCAAAGCAGAATACACAGATACATCATCACACCTGTTTTAAACAGACATTTGTCGTCTTTGTTATGGTGATAGCGATTATTGGTTGGCTGACGCTTATTTCCGTTGGTGACTAGTCTGGTTAATTTTAGGAGCATAACAAAGAACCAGTTTTACACTTACACTAAATCAAGTTGAAATTTTTGTGTATGGGAATAAAGGCTGTCATAGAAAATGGTCATACAGAAGTCCATGATTGCTTATAAGTCCGATAATAATTAAAAAGCTTCATTCATGAAGATACCAGAGATAAGGATGGGGAGTCAGAAACTTATGTCTACATTTAAAAATGCATAGAAGAATTGAAATATTTCATTGAAATTTCAGGGTCCACCATCAAACGAACACCCCAAGCTGTGGTTCATCATTGATTGGCCTCTTCAACTAAAAAGGTAAAATGCGGATCGATCGTTAAGAACTTATGCCACTATTCACGAGACTACTGTTCCGATAAGCGTTGTCCGTGCCAAGACACCTTAACACAGTTGACCCTACTGGGTAGATGGAAACAATCCTTCAGATTTTCAGTTTATATTGGCTTTGACTGTCACGGAGAAACCGACGTTACGTTTAGTGGTTCTCAGCACATTCACAAAGTAACAGTCAGCGATACCAAGTTGACTTGTGCTTATACTTCTAACCCAAATCGATTTTCCTACTTTCTGAGGAAAGAACAACTCGTAAATAAAATCAATTCTGATTTAGGAGAGAATTCGTCAACTTGGAAAACAGCCTAAGGAAAAACCGGAGAGAAACACAAAAGGCCTCAAGAGAGTCTGAGTTTTTTTGAGAGACCACCATATTTTGTACCGTGAGGTCTAAATGGAATAGGTAGAAGTAGGTAGACTTTTCTGCTTGCATGCTAATTACTCGTAGAAGACATCGATTTACAGGGTACATATTGGTTGACATTTAACAGTGGTGGTTGGTTGACAGCACGTTCACTACTGAGGGGATAAAAAAGCAAAATGCCTGTGAAATGTTTTGAAAAATAGTGCCTACCGATGCCATGTTATGATCTGTTTACTGTAGGGAAACCTCTCAGTAAACATGATACGCTGTTCCACTTTGTGTTTACTCTAAATAAACAATGCTGTAGTGACGTTGATTATGTGGATTTCAGTGCACACAGCACAGTATACTTATTAAACATTTATCTGTAAAGTTTGCTACACATTCTGCTTCAAGCTACAAATATAGTAATAGTGCGTATATATTTGTATACGTATACTCCAAATTACTGTTTAAATGGATAAAGATAGCCATGTGTCTCGGGATGTCAACATTTCATTTTTGGCAAGCCAAATTGTAGGCAGACTGTTTGATTGCTCAAGCCAACGAATTCGTTGCTAATGAGTGCTCATCGACCTCATTGAGAGAATCGTAGTATGGTATAATCTACTGCGAACCTATCGCTCCGCTAAGCTGTTCAAAAATGGCTAACTGACAAGAACGTAAATTGGACGGTTATCACAGTCTTCAGTTGAGGACTCACTGTGAAGATGGCTGAAGTTGACAACGCTGACCAGTTCGCATATTTCAGTATATCTTTCACATACGTGAAGTATTTGGAGGTATATTTCGCCGGTCTATTCTGATAGTCTATAGTGCCACAAAACCAACAAACGAGAACAGTACTGTAACGAAAAAACTAAAAGTTAGCCGTGAGATATAAAAACATGACTTTTGAGAGAGGTGACGAAACGATGCAAAAATCGCTGTGGTCGAACGGATTTCCAAACGTAAATAAACGAAATGTCGTACTGCGGAAAGTGTATCCTCATTAGAAATAATTAAATACCGTATGGCTGAGGGTGTACGGAGCAAGTAGGGTTTCTTTTTGATGATTAAGAACATTTCGTTTAAAATACAAAACAATTCCTGCTATTATATTCTTGCTATTGTCAAACTGGCCAGTTGCGAAGTCGAAAACCCAAACTTCCCAGATCAAACAACGAAACAGAATAGGCTGTACCTCAAAACTCCAGCAAACACAAGGCATCAGGCTGGATCACGAACCAACCGCAGCCATATCATAAATGTTACCAGAACGAAAACGACGGCTGAAATCTATTGATAAAATGCTTACAACAATAACAAAATGCAACGACTGGAGAAGAGTCACGTTTGCTTAACCGGACGAAAGCTTTTTACGCAAACACATTAAAAAGGATTTGTTCTCAAAAGACAAACTGAATCCTTAATTATTTTTGTATACGAAGATCAAACAGCAAATACCGAGCATACAAAAACATTTCGGCAGGTTTGGTATTCTTGAACACGTTCGATAATCGAATAGGCTGAATGGTGCAAAAACTACGGATCAGTCTAGCTGAATGATTTAAGAGAACGTAGACAGGGCCGTGATCAAATATGAGCACAAAATACAGAACACTGAACACAACGGCTTAGTAGTCAATGTCCAGCGATAGACAACCGGTTACGTGAAAGTCTGAAGAGGCATATGACGGGTCTGTTCAAAATTGAGAGACAGTATTAAGTAATCGATCGGATTTCACCAGAAAAGACAATATTTATTTCGTATATAAAGGTGACCATCCCTCAAATTTAACTAACAACAACACTCAAACTCTCATGCTGAAACTTCTGCACACATGTTGTCAGCCTTTAAGAATGTGTAACGTTTGCAATTTAAGTTCCAAGAACGGAAAACAACCTAACACCTGACCTATCACCGTTGTTATCAACAGTCACATTACATTGCGATCTACTGGAACATGCTGGTACTTTTGGCTACAAAGTCATCAAGGCGTCCGATTAAGTCTTTTGTGGTGCAATTCTGCTTACGCCTGCAATCTTTCTATTATCTAGGCCACATTCCAGTATATGTTTATATATATATATATTCACATGCATTTATTCTCTCCCTCCACTACACACAGTTTATTGTCAGTGTTTAAAAAGATCTCTGTCCAGCCATTGTTGGTGAATGCAACAAATGACGTTTGTGCATGATTTCAAAAATAATCGATGATTCGCTTACATATTCGTTACCAACTTTTAAGATTTTGCTGATCAGTCAGTACATTTGTAGTCTGGTGTACTGCCTACTTCGTCATTGATCATCACATCAGCCAGTTTGATAAGATTGAAGTTCATGGTTAATCCGAAAAGTTCCATCGTTTCGCTGTATTTCTGAAAACACAATTTGTTCTCTTCACAATTAACGATGGAATTTGTATGGTGTAACAATATTACATAAACTCAAATATATCCACATGAACAAGGCAGTAAGATAACTGTTTGTTTGGAAATAAGAGCAGGACATGCGAATGTCAACAATACCTAACATTTTGATTAAACCACACTGTCCATAATGTTTTTGAACAAATCGGTACAGGCATTAGTGAAATGATTGCTAACAGTAACCTGAAGTTTGAAGAACAAATTGGTGATATTCAGAGCTCTGTTCCAAGAGTACGACAGAAGGATTTGTGGTTTTGATGGATTGATTAAAATGCATGCTGACGTTCATTGAACTGTGTGCATAAATGAGTATCTTCTGATTGTCTTTTTTCTTGGTTCAACTAACTATGAAATGATGGCATTTTTGTTTGTTTGACGAAGTGAAAAGAAAAGAGACTGCATAACCAGGCACCTTATCATCATACATTAATTTTAAACTTCAAAACAGAATACTGAAAACAATAGTGACTCACGGAAACCTGGGCATATTTAGTGGCAATTCTATAGATATCCACGGAAGATAATCGTTTCAACCGATTACGCGTTGAAATACCCCGATCAAGGCAACCGGATTTGTCTAACGGTTGATCTGGAAAACAGGTGGTCCAAAGTTGGTCGATCCGAGGAAGGCTGCAAACTCTTTCTTTAGTACCGTTGCGGAACTGGGCTGCAAACAAGGTGTCGTCAAGTCTACTTAGCATGCAGAATCGATAAGGTTGACATGGGTGATGTAGCAATTTTCCAAATAAGCAACTCATATCTCGAGCATATACACGTGGATGAAACAAATGGGCCCTCCAGCAAAGCTCAATATCAAAAGGTAAGCAGGACAAGAGAGGTTCGCTGATTGAATTGCTTGTCTCTGGCATTGAACTATCATCTTTCCTGGCCTGGTTTGCAACAGACTGAGCAAAATCCACCATTCCATGGTTATGCCACTGCTGATACTGATGTTGAATTCGTTTCAGATGCACAAATTGTCTATAACGTTGTTCTGCTTCTTTCAAATGATCAGCTTGCATAAAGTGAGGTAGGGAAACCTAATCGATAGCAGAAGAAAAGTGGTAATTGAGACATTATGATATCGTAGAAAGTAAAGCAACATTCTTACTGCACTTGCAATAAAAATAAGGGTAATTTTCAAAAAAACCAGTAGTTTACTCTGTGAAAATGTAATGTCGCAATGTTCCATAGATGTCAATTTTAATAACCTCACGTAGAATAAACAATTTGCTGAAGTGCTAACGGCAACACTTGTCAAAACCAATTTGAAGAAAGGTGATTTTTTAAAAAAGCCTTACATTTTCCTCAAAATTTAGGCAGATAATTTAATTCAAACCGTTAGCTAACAGCAAAGTTACCCTAGTTACCTGACTGGATGGACAGCTCCGCATCAGTTGCCAGACGATCGTCGAACGTTTACACTGTGATCAAACTTGAGTGGTTATAACTCTCTCGCAGGGTACAAAAACGGTTTCAACGAATTTTACTGTACGTTGTTCTCAAAACTTATACAGTGCATGAATTTCATACATAAGGTTTTCCCTTCTCAAATAAAGACAATTTCACAGTAAACAGACAATTTAAAATGAATCACCGACGTAGCCGCTCTACCCCAATCAATTCTAGCTTGGTATGTTTATTTTGCCACATATGCATCAATGTCATATTCAGTACAGTAAAGTAATATTGGGCATCGTGACTACTATGTAGGAGGTAAATGGGTTATGAACTTAAAAACACATTGATTAACGACACTAGAGGTGGTAAATTTCATTCAATATCTTCCTGACAGTCACTGTAAATGCGGGTGAACCTTGTGTAAAAACCTCTACTAGAAATCCGGAAAGTTCCACCTCAACAAAGCGTAAAGCTAGAATGCTTAACCCGACCTCAAGGTATTCACTAACAACTTGGCAGTTGCCTTCAGTCTAACCCCAATTACGTTCAAAACCTTCCAACTTGCATGAACTACGAAATTCTGTATAACAAAAGCGACGCGCTGATTAACATTCTACACCTCCCTCATAACGGTGACATTTCAACAAACTTCATGGCTACCTTTACGACGCCCTATAAATCGAGAACGATTTTAGAAAATGCGTGGTCAACTAAGAATGAATTAATACAGACCGAAGTTCATCTACACGAGCAGACTGAGTTTTCATGCCATTTAAATGAATGTAGCATTCTACAGTCCGAAAGATCAATATCATTCTAATGCCATAGCTAATGGAGTTCGGTTAATATTATCCATTTCTTATTACTAAATCAACAAACTTAACAAGCCATACACCAGTGTTATTCAAACTAAATGGATGATTACATTTCTACACTAACGGCAGAAGGTCAACATCAAAGTCGAATGTAGGCACAGCAACTTGTCAATCCTTAGATAAACTCAGCTACTTTGTTGTTGTCTAACAGAACACTTGATTCGCTCCACTTGGTATCTATTTCTAATAATACTCACGCTTTTCAAGTGTTTAATGTCTGCTCCCAGGGTATTTTTCCAGTATAAACTCCTTGACCGTTCACCATTTTCTTTGTTCCAACTTCCACACCTTAGATGGATTCAGCTTGATCATGGTCGGCGTTCAGGTTTGAGAAACAAGCAAAACTTCGCACACAATCCCTACGAAAAGCGAGTTCAAGCATTTGAGAAATGTAGTCGTTGGTTCACCTTCCTCAGGAATAAGAACCGGCTAGGAAGCATAAAAATTTAGTAGACTGGGCTGTGGCTGCTATAATTGTCAGGTGCGACTCCACGACTGGTTTGTTAGAAATGGCTATCTGATGCCGATGTACCACCCACTTTTGTACACCACATTTGTTTTCCATGTTTTGGGCTGTAGTGGTGCACTTTAATGTTTTTCTGTATGATGATTCTTTGTAACTGACGACAAAACTGCCGGTTCTGGCGTTGGCCTCTCTGTTACCTTATTTTCTGGATTAATTATGTTGTGAATATAATAGCCATGAAAAAATAGTCGCTTAGCTGTGTTTTTGAAACATTTCAAAGGAGCTCAGTGTTTCACTTTAATAAGCAGACTCCCTGAAATTGGTATGCAGATTTTTAATTGGTCAATAGCTTTGCGACTGAATACGGTGATTACAACTCACTCAGACTGCGTACGTTTAGAGAACTTCTCTCTGTTTCTCTCACAAAAGCCCATCAAGACTCCAGGAGATAAATTTCCCTGCCTACAGCAAACAGACTACCGAGCTCGGCAAACCAGTTCATACGTTCAATCTGTTTCCCCCACGTTACTAATGAAGCATATTTATTTTCTGCTTCGAATTTACATCAACTGGAATTCAAGTTTCGCAGTTTATAAACGGCATATATATGACGGATATATTCAGCTAAGTTGTTTTTCGATATCTGTCTCAACAACTTAGAACCTAAACCTTATAAAGTTAACTGCGGAGACGGACAAAATCTTGCTAACTGAAGTCCATAATTAGCTTGATTGAAAAGACACCATTCACAATAGGTTGCTTTCCTCACAAAACTCATTAGATTTTTTTTTTCAAATGGGTGAATTCAATTTTATTCTGCAGTTAATCACTCGTAGTAAACCGTTGGTTTTATTACTACACTATAGCTTTCTAAGATTCCTAGGCAGTACATTTCCAATGACCAGATTCTCATTTGTGTGCTGAAGAACAGGCGTGCCGGAATAATGACAGAGTTGCCTAGATTGACACCTATGCCAATCGGATCGTAAACAAAACTAGCCGTTTCACGCAAACGCTTTCAGGTTACACAATCCAACGAGTTCTTCTAAATTATTTCGTGACATAGCATCAAACGTTCACGTTCAAGGCAAACACAAACAATCGTCGCATACTTGATTATTCTCAAAAAATAATTTCACTACTTATAACAAAGACGCCTAAATCCTTCATGGAAGATAAACTCCCATTTTTCAAGACTACGTAAATGATATAATCTTTCCAATATAAGCTATTTCTTTCTGTTAGTGAAGTAAATACTGTCTAGCAAAATGGCCCATCATCGACAAGTCTAAGGTGCACTCAGTAAGGGGTACAACCATTGAAAACTCGCTTCTTCATATATCTTGAATTGGGGCAATTTTTTGCAGCACAGCGGTTAAAGGATGGACACAATCGTTTCAGTAGATACACAGACGTCTGAAAACCATGAACAGATCTCATTTATCCAGTTGGGATTTGTCATCATCTAGTCTATAGTCCCTCAATTCTTTCAAAACGTAGCAACGCCAGAATTATGCATACAGGATTGTTGTAGGCTGTCTAGAGGAGGTAAATCTGTAATACCAGGTATGAAATCAGTGGCAAATTGATTTACAAACCCGACTTACAAAACATGTGGACTAGAACTTGTTGCTATTACAAATAAAATCTATGAACCAGTGGTGGAAATGACCGGTTGGATAATCTATCGAAACAAGAGAAGTTCCGTCACATGTAAGTGTTGTTTCAGATGAAGAAGGCGTAATTCTGGAGTATATATTTGTAAACAAATTGATGCATAATACGATAGCTTTTGGGCTACGAATCTGTTGAACTGCCTAAGATCTGACACCAGCAGACGCATAAGAACACGTTCATCCGATGGCTACGCAAACACACAGTAAGTTGAAAAACAGTCTTCAATATATATGGTTGTGTTGGACAGTAGCATAGATGCCTTTTTTGAATTGTGGAAAAAGTAGCAGTATTATTTATTGATGATATGTTGCTGACTGGCAGATTTGTCATTGCTTGGTTCGTGGCCAGCCAGTTCCGTATTTGTAGAAGTGCATGCAGACACAGTGAAACGCATGATTTTCAGACAGCTTTCTCAAATACGGACAAATCGGATAAGGATAACACAATGCAGTATGGTTTAATCTTGCATACAAAGCGAAGTATGCCATGGGACAGTCTGTAAGGCGCCAACTGACACAATCCCATTCTGCAGACAACAGACGACCTTGCTAAGAGCGATAAAACGATGATCATATCCGATTTGCAGGGTACACATTGGATGTTGACACAGGATTGCTTATCTGTTCACACGGAATCGGTGTAGTAAACAGATGTTAGAAATAAATTTGTTATTTAACTGGAAGTTTTCTTGCTAAAACTTCTCGAATGTCGAACACAATTGTTAGCATGACGTTCGACGATGATGCCTTAAAAACATTATTTGAAATACATTTCATGTGTTGTATACTCTCGGGTTTTACAAATATTTGGTGGATTATATGTGCCTTTTGTTTTATTGAGAATGAAAAAATGCACCAAGTGACAATTATACGGTCGATGATATGTTTATTAGGTGTGACTGTTTGTATCTCAAATAGAATAAAGGAATCGGAAAATTATACTAAAATCAAACACCGCACGGGAGATTTCTTCAGAAAAAATGTCAAAATGTACATAAAGAGAAACTATAACACTTGTGTTATAAAAGTTTCCTATGTTTTCTCATTTCTGCCTGAATAGTGGCTTCAATTATATTTAGAAGTTTTGTGATATTCCAATTTATCCGAAAAAAATTGTCACTTAGCCCTCTCACCTGATAAAAGAAATGTTGATGACACCTTGCTATTGTCAAAAGATCTCCAGAAGCAATTTTTGACCAATTCCAAAGGTTATGATCTTGCTTTTCCAACAAATGTCCAAATCCGATGCGACCAGTATTGAAATCAAACGGTTCCTTTGGATAGTGAAGTTGCCACATTGCGCGTGCTTTGTCTGTCATCTGTTTCAATTTCTTGTTCGATACCAACTTGTGCTCGATCAGTTTACCAACCATTCTACAAGTGATTGGAGGTCAGATGTACTCAGTTAAGTCAATTTTTATCTCTGCCTGTAATAAAAATATGTTTGACCCTATTCAAATGGGCTGATAACACTTGTTTTAGATACACTGGATTCAATTTCAAATACAAATATTTTGAATTCCAAATTTTGATTTGGCAAAACAATGGCGATGATCACAACAAATACAGCAAATGAATCAAGCATTCAGTCACAGTTTGTTATGAACAACGTGTGTTTAGTACCGGGTTTTCATACTCATGACGCATAAACTGGAAACGATGGACAAGTCTTACAGTCAAATTTAAATTCACTTACGATTGCGTATTACCATGTATCCACGCTATCATATATTTTCCCTACAGTATGCTGTCACATTGTGCTTAGATATAAAAATCGGTTGTTAATGACTCTGTTATTAAGTGAACATTAAGTACTTGGTTTGTGACAACTATCCATTAGGAAACGTAGTCGTTTTCTAACGAGACTTTCCTCCTGAAATAAAAATTTGATATGAACAGCTTGTAACATCCCGCGGGTATCAAAACATTGGAACTTGGTATTTGCTTTATAGTAAAAACCAGGTCACCTGACCCCCGTGAGTAAGCTTCTTGTCGAGGTATTAGTGCACACACTCGTAACAACTAAAACTTTTCATACTCCTCGAGTTTGTAACACAAAACACAATGCATTTTTGAATACCTCAAGAAGTGTTTGAGGGAAGTTACTGTTAACGTAACCATTAGTAAAACAATATTTTCACAAAAGGGCATGACAGTTAGAAACCTTGCTCAAACTAGTCGCACACAGGATAGAACCAAATGAAAATGATTAGATGACTCGGACCAGTGAGGTTGCAAACACCGGAGGGCTTCTTTTAGCGGATCCAAGGAGAATGAAACAAAAACCATCAACACTCCATATCAACATAACATTTAACCGGCAGTTTACTTCCGGCACATGTATATGGTTTATCGAGTAAAAAGTTCTTCGAATGTAGCCGAAAGTAAAGGCAAAATCTACGAGCCTTGGAGTAGCTAACAACCAATGGGTGCTGAAATTTTCCAGTATGTTTGTTGCTAATATGGCCACACCAACTTCCGAGACTGAATAACGAATCAGGGGTTAACTCTTGTGTGCATAATGTTTCGTGACGTTCGAACGATACAGTAGAACAACAAAATGTCTAAATTTGCTTTCATTACTAAATTCCACATCCACTACACGAAAAAACCGTCGTTTGATATTCAGCCCGTTACTTCAATAATCTGTAGATCGATTTTTCATAATTAGTGATCAGACTGAAGCAAATTGACAACTAACCAGTCTCATTGTGTATTGATTGGGTTAAATCCCACATGATCTAACAGATTCGTTTCGACTCTAACACACCAGATCTTAGAAACGAATTTGAGAAAAAATTCAGAGGAGATAAGGCGTGGACAACAATCAATTCGTTTATTTTAATCGCACGTACGTCGCCAGGTAGAACAACAGGTTGTAGTCTATCATCTTATTTCTCAAATACTAAAACATTAATACTCAGTAGGACCATATATAAAGCTAATGTCAATATTTTGTATGGAAAATATTGTCGTCATTTGTTGTGAACATTCAAAATTCACATCCACATATTAGGCGAAAAATAAAGCAGGTTCTGTTCTTTTGACAAGAAGATGAGAATTACAGTATTGGCTATTTGAACAACAAAAAATTGAACCCAAGTATTTCGTACAATTGTAACAGAACGTTAGTCAATCTGACTCAAGGAAGAACTTAGGTGGCATGTCAGCTCAGTATAAAGGTAATTTTGGGATGTGATTTCCCAGTATAAATTCGCCATAACATCCTAATAGATCTTGCCTGAAGGCGATTCGGAATTGCCCGTAGTCTACTGCATTGCCAAGAATTGATTTTTAGAGGCTGTTAATAACGTTTAAAACACATTATAGCCGGGCCATGTCGACTGGAACTTAGATTCGTTCTGTCCTTTATAAATGACCACAATAGGAGAGTTTACGAAATTTTGGTGTTTTGGTTTATTGCTTTCTGTTTGAAAGAACGGTTCGACATCTCTGTGATTGAGGGGCCTTTTCAAATCGGGACTATGCTAAGTAGTTTGTTTTCCGACGGAATTTTCGATTGGGACTTCTCTTGTCATTTCAGTAATGCCGTGAACTGTCCAGACCATTCGGCTTGATTCGCCTTCAGTCAATAGTTATAACCCTGGTTTGATAATGAAACTAATAGAAGATATGGTCAATCAGTAGACATTCACTGTTGACAAATTGTGTTGTCATGTAGAGTCTGATTTTCGCTAGATTTTCAAGTTTTTCAGTAGAGTACAAGGCTTCTCAAATATTAATTCTATGCATTTTTTTACCCTCAAGTGTCTTGTAGACGTCTTATGTTTACACGCAACTAAAAGCCAATTTTGTGAACTTTCTCTTATTCCCTGGGCTATCCTGTTTGTGTTAATTTTTTTAATGACCTCTGAATTTCACAGAAACTAGGCAATTGCGCATTTGTCAGTACCTACCTAATAATGGGCTCTTAGCTAGATTATTTTTGGTACAAATGGATACGTCTTTTGACTAGTTTGAGGCCGGGAATGTCGATCGACAATTCAATGTTGGTTTAATACAACTTGAGTTATGCTCACCTGGATGAATCAATATAGGAAACTGCCTGCCGCATGACATTATACTAGGGTTAGACTAACACACAAAAACTACAGAAACAGGAGAGCAACATTCATACATCCAACTGTTCAATTTTCGCCGATGAGGTTGGATGAGCAGCTTACAGTTTTCGGGGCGTAAATCTGACATTTACTTTTACAAGATAGGGAAACTCGGGACTTTTTCTAAAAATTCTAATGGTACGCCCACTTTTGTGAGTTGTCGCAGATGAGTGGTGTCTTTAACTCATGGGTGAAACCAAACAATGGTTCGGTTTAATTTATCTATAGTTATGATCAACCTATAAACTTTTTCTTCACTGTGCGAATGTCTGTTTATATTATTTCCAAGTATTACTTCTGCGGTTTCTTTTGATTTGCTAACACACGAACAAAAGTCGTTTAAACAAAACTAACGAACGTGATTAGTATAATCCATTATCCTCCAATATTGTTGTGTAGAACCAATAAATAGTGTTGCTGAAACTACTATGGAAACGAATGTGTGAGCCTTACTCTGACCTTAGCCGCCCCCTATCCAGCTTTTTGTGACTTCAATTCGATGGTCTTGAAAGTTTGTTTCTTGTCACGTTCTCGCGGATGAGAATACAGTGAATGGCCTAATGACTGCTTACTGGGCACATTTTAGGTTGTCTATTCAGACTCAATTGGATTGCAGACTTTTTATAGTCCGTATTATAAGTTAATTATCTTCACAAATATATCAGACAACATTCCATATTCATAGCTAAAACGTTCTGTTGTCATACTTTGGTTGAGAATTATGCATGAGTTAAAAATAGCTGTTTTGGTTGAAAAGAACTCTTGCAGAAGTCTTTAGTTCGTCAATCGAAATATCCGTCAGCAATAAACAGAAATATTGCTGTACTTCTTTTCAATTATTGTGATGCAAGAAACTTACTGCTGACCGGCTAAGTCAATCGAATCAATAAATAAACATGCATAGTTACCGTTGACAATCCTGACGATAAGCCAAAGGATCCAACATATGAGCCAACCAAATCCAGTGTACATCAACTGGCGCCCCGGCGTACAGTTTGTGCGCAGCAGCTAGTGGCAACCATAACACTTCGTATCGATACAGAGCCAATTTTTGTAGAGTTTCATGTGCAGAACTCGGTCCGAGGTAATCAGCATGTTGATCAAAACGTTGGAACAGTTCAATCACTCTACGGCAAACAACTGACAAGTTGATGGAAACTGGGATTTTTTTCATTTGAAAAGGTACGTTAAGCAAGTTTGTGTAAACTTCTGTACTGTCAGGCAAAGTACTCTTAAGATTTGAT
>JTDE01000626.1:72898-100105 GCA_014338405.1 Paragonimus skrjabini miyazakii
GTTATGAGATACTATCCTAAGGCCAGTATATTCGATATCGTGCGACAAGGATAGATGCGGATGAATAGTGTAAAATGGTCAGAAATAAATCAAACTTTTCCAGTCCGTCCCTTTTCAGAAGACTCGAGTTTCGCTATCATTAGAGCTCGTCAGTAGTACATATCCTTGCCACTGCCGGGACTAGAACTCTGGCCACGCTTTTCATTAGGCAACCTTGTTTACCACTGCTGCATTGACCTCACATTAAGCACAACCGAATTATCGTATGTGAACACTGGACCACTTTCAACGTACCACTCATCACAAATCAAAATTGTCAGTAACAGTAAAACTTGAAATATTATCGACACATTTTTTATTCGACCACATCCAGGGAGATGGCAGTTATTGTTAGGCCCAGTGGACTAACCGTAGTTACTCCTTCTGTGTGTCGATGAGCAAGTCCTTCAAAAACAAACGTGATGCATTCTGTTAACAGTAAAATGATATCCTTGAACATTCCAAATGAAATAATTATATCACAGTTCTGGCTAGTTAGAACCAAGTACTCCATTACTGCTAACATTTTATTATCGAACATTTGAAGCTAAACGGGCAATCAGTTTAACAATGCGATCAACCATCTCACGTTTACTAACAGCTCACTTTGTTTGCCTTACTTCTGAGTAGATCAGAAATGAAAGGCAGAAATATTTGCATTAAAATGATAGCCACATTACTCCGACACCAACTCCATCGATGGAACATACTCACAACGCAAACTAATTAAAAGTATCACGTGTGGTCGACTTAAAGCGTCCTTTTGGTTTCATTTAGTTATAAGTAATTATGATCAACTAGATATTATATACTGATCCAAAGGGATGAAACTTACGGGCCAGTTTTTAGGAAATTCGAGCGTATGACACGATTTAAACCTACAAAATAGCAATAGGAGTGTAAAGTGCCGGGTGAACGCCGATGCTGAAAACAGAATTACGAAAGGTTACAGCATCTAATGGTTACGGTCAGAATGAGATCAAATTCTCCGGCTGCCTTGCAGTTGATTGTATACATAGGTTTTTTATTGTAATAGACTTTACAAAGAGTATGAATACGGATGTGTTTATACTAAAAACTGCAGTTGAAATGTAGTCATACTTTGGCATTTTAGAATAGTCCAGGTAAATGCGTGCATATGCGAACAGTATGACGCTATCATATATTTAATTTTTGTGTTAGTTGGGGTTCGAATCTTTGTATGCTTGATTTGTTTCACCTATACCGAAAACAGACTTCTTTTTATTTATCCACGAGTTCGTATCTAACTTGAAAAGTTTACTGTGAAATTCATAACTCTAACCAACTTCATACGACATTTGGTTGAAAACCTATCCAAGGTTGTGTTTACTTGAATCTGCAGGAAAATTGATAAGTACATCTGTCAGGTATAGTCGGGATATATTTGTACAAATAATTTTACATCCACACAAGACTAATGGTTTGACAGTGTTCTGGTTGAGATTTTGCTGGTAAAATAAACAGTCACATCATGACATTACCTATATCGTTGGAGCGCATCAGAATAGCTTAACATTCAAAACGTCTGCAACTTTCACGAAGAAGTTAACTTCATAAAAGTGTATGTTGATAAACAACAGAGTTTCTTGCAACTTTCATAGCTTTCGGGTGCTTTTTTCTGCGATATTTTATAACACGCAACCAATAATTTAATTTATTTAAAGTATTGTTGAACATCCCAATTTTTCTTCATCATTAATCGCACGATAAAACTTCACTGAAATTATAAGCTTTAAATTTGTTTCGTGCGAGAAATGTTAAATTTAAAAATTCAGCATAAGTTTCACCAAAAGAAGTTTCAGTTACAACCAACAATCATCGTAACCTTCCATGCCTGTCACTCATAAATTCGTCGCTACCCAAAAATAAACGGTGAGTTTTTAGTCCACTCTAGAACGGGTTTGATTGAATTTTGCACCAACCGTGGGAATTCCACATTACTATTTACATTGGTAAGGCGTAGAGTTTAAAATATTACCCGTCTTCTAGCCGGTATAATATTGCACAATAATGCCGAAGAAATCATTAATAATTTGTATATAATCAACTAGTCTGCATAATCGGTCTATCCTATAATACAAACTCATCAATCGATACAGTAAAAATGTATAAATTTTAACGCGTTCACGAATACCGTTATAAACTGTTTCCCAATAAATGTTGTGAAGTTGGGCAAACTCGTATCAGTAAGGCTGCAACATCTTTCTACAACTGCAGTCTAACCTGAAATGTATTGGAATAAGGATATTCCAAGAAGTCCCGGAACAATTTAGGTGTACAGTGGCTCAGAGGCTAAAACGTCTGAACATTTAAAAAAAAAATATTTCGACGTGTTCAGTGGGATGGGATGCAGCGCTCACTGATCGTATTTCGGGTATATATTCAGGTGGAAACAACCCACTTTAAAGAAAGTGTCCACGATCAACTGCACTCAAACGAAATTCGGGTGAAAACATACAAAATATCTACTGGTGAGTATCCTTGAATCTCTCAAAAACTAAAGACTGAGGCGGCTAACTTGACGCAATCTAAATCTCTGTTAACCTTGCAGCCTGGATTTTGTATCGTAAAACTTTCCGTAGAAACTCGCGATTGTTACTTCTTGTTTCCTAATAAAATGTTATCAAGTGTAACAATACAACTTGATGACTACGAGAGGCTTGATGGAACTGACCATTTCAACCTGCTAGGTAAACTTTGAACCTACGGTCTCGATTGAATTCAGGTTAAGTGTTTCACGATTTGAGTAGCAAAGTACAGATTCTTCCGTCAATGTTATTAGTAGCTTATCTGATCAGTTTACCTTCAGCGATGGCGTTTATCATGGTATTCTTGTGCTTAACGCTGTTTGTTCTCTTTCATACGCGTGACTTAACACTTCTGGGGTTTTACTACTGCTCCAGCCCTCCTACGTCAATATATTTTTTGCACCTCAAAAAGGCTCTTCGACAGCTTTCAGCCTACTAAAGCCCTCAGTAATGAACAGATAATTGAAATACCGTTTATAAGTTAAAGCATTTCAATGCAGCTAGATAAACACGCAAAGTCTGTATGGAAATCTGACAGAATTACTTATTTGGTCTACTAAATAATTATTTAGTAGGAACAGGGAGTGTTTATAAAAGTGCAACTAAGCAAATATTAGCAGTAGAAGGGCAGGACAGGTAACAGACAAGTAAAATCCGGCGCATCTACTTCAGTATACAAAATTACAATGAAAAAAGTTAAAATTAAGGTAGTGCATCACGTCAGATAAACGTTTTTTGTTTGCAACCCCATCAAGTGCAATCGAATCGTGGATAGCAATGAAATCAAGCTTATCAGGAATTTCCATTACACAGGAATTGACGATTTCAAATTACGGTAAGGTTGAACACAGGATTTCACTACAACAAATCTAGGAAAAGAGGAATGAGAAATGTGTCCAGTGGGGACCGCAATGATTGTGTGGTGGATCAATTAGTATGACTTTGATGAATAATTAACACAGCAGATGTGGAAAATATATTGGTTTTTCAGAGACTAGATAGTGACCTGTGTACCAACTGATGAAAGGTTGAAATAACGTGCGTTGGGAAAATGCACTAACGGCTTGTTAGACAGATATAAATTATACTTCATAGACATTCTTGCAGTTGACCAAATATACCAGTCTTTTAGAATGCCTTGTCAGGATATCTGTATCTGCACAAAAGCAGTTTTCTATAGTTTTTTTAATACGTTTGCAAACCATTTACCATTTGGAAAAGAGTATGTAAGCAGTTGGCATTTACCGTTAGGTGTATATTATTGATTTTGTTTTCTAAATGTGACATTTCCATTCCAGTCGATTATTATGACAGTTTCAGCCATGGATACTTTTCATAATTCTGTAAGGCACTAAGCATCGCGAAGTAATGGTGCTTGTGTCTAGAATTTGAACATATATCAAGCTGGCGTAACTCACCGTGATACCGTCTCTCATATACTCACTACACTTAATTCACTCTACTTCCAATAAAAAATAAAACCTAAACGTTTCTTTAACGATGAGTGTACTGAAATATTTATGTCAAAATCATCACTTTCAGTTGGAGAGTAATGCTCTCCTCACTCCACAATTACCCAACATACAATTGGATCACCTGCAAATAATCTGTACAAAATGTTCATCAGTTTTTTCACTGAAGGTTTTTGGAAGTGCAGCTCTTGTAAATTTAAAAGATGGCTGGTAAGATGTGGTTTCTCTTCCACTTGCTGACATAGTTAAGATATAAAAACGAACATTCCTCACGATGGTTTTAATAACAAGTGACACTGTTCAATAGTCTTTAAGACGGCTACTACGGTTGGCTATTAGATTGAGTTGTGTGGACTATGGACTTGATTATCTTAGGGGTCTGTCGGCAGCTTCATCACATTAATCACATGGCACTCAGCCACGATATATTTTTCCACGCAAAAATATCAGTTCCTATCAACCGGATGTTTCATTTGCCAGTTATTGGTGTTTAAGAAATAAGTAACCTGTTCGACGTATACATTTACTCAACTTTGTCATTATACAATAAATCTTCACTTTTGAAAACATTTAAGCAATCGTATGAATTATGAAAACATACCGGGGGGAAAATAATGAAACAACAGGGACTTGAATACTGTTAATGCGTTTCACGCAAACCCTGCATCTTTGTAGAAGAAAGATTGTCAATCCTTCGGTAAATTTAACAGTGTTTTACTGTAAGCTAGACTATAAACTTATATTGGATTTTAATGAATGCCAAAGCCGACAAGACTCTGGAATGTCTACCAAAATCTCTGTAAGATGATATCAAGCAATAGAATGAAGCGTTGTTGCATTTCAGGCCAACGACACTACTTCCTCTTCTATCAGTCAAAGTGAACGGATTTATCTAATATAATTATATTTTAGGGATTAATAAACAATTGATCCTGAATGAATCTGAATTGACTAGGCCACACAAGTAGCGAGTAGTCAAACCTCATTCTTTCAGAGTCAAAATGGGCGTGGCAGTCTCACTGTATAGAAGGCATACACCAAATAGTTAGCAAAGACTAAATTTGACTGCGATTTGTGTTCAGTTTTTACCACACAAACTCAAGGAACTTATAAATTACTTCTATTCAGTGCCCCAAAAATCTTTTTGAGACACTATATAATTTTAACTGGTGAAGTTTGATAACATCGGTGAGATGCAGAAAACCACCTTACGAGTATAATATTCCTATAAGTTGAATTCTGCGCAAAACTTTTATCTTCACGCGAAGTTCCACCTGACATAGTTCTAAACTGTTTGCTTTAAATTGCTTGACATATAGAACGGTACGGTTTATTTTGAGCGCTACATTTAAATACACATGCAGATTTTCGAGTGCATAGTGAAAGAACGTCCCGCTACCAGGTCTTATGATGTTCAAAGTTTTCTCATTTGAATTTCAACCAGTTTTTCTTAATCCGCTTTAACATCATGCGTCGTTATCTTACAGTCTTGGAAACTAACATAAAATTTCATGGGTACGCTGTTTTCTCTTCAAATGCTATATTCATCAATTTATATTTAATAAGGTGTCTTCATCGTTAAGAACTCGTGTGCACTATTATGACGATGTATAGTTAGTTTGTATAGTCATTGTACTTAATGTTAATATCATAAACAGTCAAGTAACCTTGTTCAGTTTTACTCACTTGCTTAATTTTTTTGATCAAAGAGCTCACCTTCTCAAACTCAAAAATGTTGCTGACAAAACAGTTTGCACCGGATAAAGCACCGACAATGTTAAATTCGCGCACACCTCGCTTTTTTGTTGGTTAGAGACTATGTGACTGAACTCAACCAGCTGACGTCAATCTGATTGGTCTACCTTGGTACAAAATACGAACTTTTCTCCGACGGATTCGTAAACATTTAGCCAAGCGGTCATTGGTCTCTGATAAATGGACAATGTTTATTTTGACGGCTATGCGATCTGATCAAAACATATGTAAATCATTTAATTGTGAGACAAATTCACAGTTGGAGGACCAAGAACTGGCGTCATATCCAGCGTGATGAAATATGCAGTAAAATAGTGAAATATTTTAGACAGCTTATCGAAATTCCTACAATCAGCCGGTTTAACTGCAAGAACTCTCAAATTTGTCACTAACTATGAAAAAAATTTCTTAATAAAGAACAAAACAGTGTGCATTCATCTCACTACTTCCATTTGACTATACGTAAGTGACACCTTAGTTTTAGCCCATTCTACTGAAGAAAACAGCTTAGGTATACTAAGTTATTCCAACAGTCACAACGACAATCTTATAACGTAAAATATTTTGGTTTGCGTTCGCTTCATGGGTATATGCTGTGGTTCTTAATCAAATAATAACATTTTATGAAAAACACTTTGTAGCGAACAAGCTCGTTTTCAATGATTCAACATCAGGGAGAATACATTGAAAACAGTAGCTAATTTCTACTGAATAGTCACATGCAAAAGTGATAAACTTAGTATAGCCAGCTTTAACTTTCAGGATTTATGAACACTTATGGTTTATAGTTAGTCTCGTAATAAAATTATTACCATCAAATGAATAAACCTGAATTCTGAACGTTAAGGAGAACTTCTGTTCGAAAAATAATGGGCTTGGATATGGGCAGGATAAGTTCTATAATCCTTATCTGTCGTTCCATACAAGCACGTTGAAATGTCGTCGCTGCAACTCGCCGCAATATTTCAGTGAATGCAAATACCAAATCTTGGTCGACGTCTTATGTATTCCTCGAAATCTTCAACATTTTTAAAGCGAAATTTCGCTTAACTGTCCCAGATTTCTCAAACAAACTCCAGAGGAGGTCACAATAGTGTCAGGTCACATGTGTTATCTGAGTTCGATACAACAGTTCTTTGGAGACGTGCACTGGTTGCCTCGCTTTACTGGAATTTTGAGATCTTCAAAATTTTCACGGCATACTAATGTAAAAATTACATTACCTGTGGTAGTTCGTACCGATTCTCCGTTTCAGATCAGCATCCCAGGGTAACCGGTTCCATCGTTGTTTTGGCTGATCAGGTATATAAATCTGGATTGTTCTTGAAGTTGATTATCGTAGATCTAAAACTGACACTCCTGAACAACAACTTCTTAGGAAATAAGACGTTTATGTTAATTGATTGAGTAAGTTTACTGGTTAGATTGATGCACACCAAATCTCGCGCGAAACCTGCTGGCGAGTGGTTGTCTTGGAACGGTCGTACTTAAAGAGATTTCACCTTGAATAAAAACGTTAACTTAATTACATTATGCTTTAATTTACCCCTCACACTCTAAACGTTTTTACGTTCGTCAGCCCCATCAACTCGTTAGGCGATATCATTTCTCAAACAATAAAATCATACTTATGTAAAACACCTAATTGATAGCGCTGCAGATTTTCATTGTTCCTACCATTACATCTGAATTATACATTTCCGGTTTAGTTCATGGTAAAACACTGAATTTTTTGCTGATCTTACCAGGTTACTTCATGAACTTCACTACAATCTCTTTAGATGGCTAAACTATCCCAGACGAAGAAACGCAAAGAGAATACATGTTTCAGAATAACACCACTGTTGAAATTGCTGACCAAATAAACGACAGCTTGCCCGCGTTGATGATGTTTAATTGAACCCAACAAAAATATGAAAAGGTAGAACCATATTCTCCTTGTTGTTTGATTTGCTTGAATTACCTGATAATCATTTGTTATTCATAAACTCTCGATTACCGAAAATGTAAAACAGTTATCTCCGATCATATGAGTAACTTCGCAGGCATTGGCTTGCCGAAGCAAGCACTGCTGATAGCTATTTGTAAGGTTTTAATTAAACTTCAGTATTGCGCTTCCCATATCCCATCACTTGGTTGTGTTAAGTTTACTTTACTACTGTCGTAATATGAGATATTCAACATCTTAACCGGTGACAAGCTTTTATTGGAAACGATCACATCTAATGCCCAATGAATGGTACTGGTTTACTGCAGGTGTTGGTCACAGACTGAGTGTATGTCTTTTTGCCCGAAGTTCATGCGCATATATCTAACGGGACCCATCAGCCTAGAAACGATCACCTTCCCAGGTTGGAAAGTGTTAGCTGATCTGAAGTTATAGCTATAATATTTTTGTGTCGTGCTCAATCGGTGGACGTGTGCTACCGCATTCTATATATGTACTGTTCGTTACACCTATAGAAACAGCTGTTTCTATGAATTGATCAGACCTAGTTAGTCGTAAGTGCTTCTACTCTCAAAAAAATCGGTAAAGCCTTTGCCGCGTAACTTCATTAGTTGTGAGTACACACCTGCTGAATTGAATTCCATAGATGAAAGTGTATATAGTCAGTGGTATGTTGTTAGAAAGCCCATAAAGATTCTTCAATACTTAGGACGATGACTGCACCAGTTTCACGCAGACAGTATCGATTGGATCACGGTTAATCCGTAAATTTCTTCAAGTATCTCCGGCAGCTGCCTGCACATCTTGTTTGAAAGATTTAGTCTAAAGTGAGCTTAATTAAATGCAAGCTTATAAACTGTATTCATTCAATGAGGAGATAACACTGCAATGTTGCGTACCAAAGGAGAAAACATTACCAATTCTGGGTTGTTTTTAATTACAAATCTAATTCCTGAGTTATTATTGCCAGACAAAACACCTAAAAACAATGGAATATTCAGATTTATGATAAGAACAACCCTTGAAAACCGTTGTAATGGCGGAGGGGGATGAAGCTATAAAAGAATAGTAATTTATCAAAGCCAACTATTTTCGAATATCCATATACTTCTTGAAACAATTACGTTTTCATGAAAATATTCTAAAATCTACATTTGGCGGAACCCAACTCAAAAACGTTCGAAGGATAATTTCGCCCAAGAAGACAAACTGACTTAATTACACTCAAAAGCCTAAAAAACTGAAATTGCCATGAAATTCTTGATTACAAATACTGTTAATGAACGGAAAGCAATTCCTGTTGTACGTTAAAGAGAACAGAGCAGTGATTCATCAATATATTCGTTTAAAATATCTAGCCTTGTTGTACTTTCAATGTGATCTAATACACTCGTGGTATCAAGCTTTTTAAACTCGCCCTCTTTGAAGGTTTTCACTAAAGTTTAACTTGCGACCTCGATGACTTTAGACTGACATTTTGAAATAGTGTACCTATAAATGATTTATTGGTGAGCGCTGAGAGATTTTACTATTGTTAGTAGAAAACACAATTTTCTATGTCAGATTTCTCATAAAGGCCGTCTATTAATCAGAAACTTTTTATAGAGTTACGCCACGCTCAGAATTATCACTTACTTAAGATTGATTTTGGGAACCGACTTTATTGATAACTACCTCAAATTAACAATACACGGACCAGAACACAAGTCACCGTCATAATGTTTTACTACTGGTCACGTTGTTAAATTATCTGCAGAGTGCATAGTAACTGCTCTCTTTACATCACTAGAATACCTCAAGATTAGCAGTTTTCATTCAAGTAACAATCAAGAAATTCTTTTAAAATGATAAGCTTCATTTTATTTACTGGTGATTAGTTGAAAATTATTTAATACAAGGTGGATACGAACGAACCTTTGAAAAACCCGCCTAGCAATTTCTACTCACAAAAAGTCAGGACACTAAACTCTGTTTAGTACTTATAGATTGTTTCCAGCCACTCAAGGAAGAGTGTGCATGGGATTTACTGTGCACTCCAAAAGACAGAATGAAACTGTCGTTTTCAGACTGTTTGTGAAAAGATCGCACTATGACACATGATTCTGTGGTCTCTCAATTTTTCAATTAGTCAAATGACTGAAAAATTGTGGTTAATTATATTTCCATGGCAATGTGTTAACAAAGAAGTAAGCTTCAAGGAAATTATACAAATTTATACAGTGTGAAGGAATTAAAAAATATCCACACTGCTTACAACATTCTATCCATGACCTGGAATGCTAACATAACAAGGTGCCATTAGTACCACCGGTTGTTCACCAGAGTTTTATTTGAGTCACAAAAGTAAATATGCAAAACTAGACAATGAAAACTCATCAACCCGAATCCCAGCACAACAAAGGTTTACTTATTGGTATTCAACGAAAAACGTTTTTAGATAAAATCAAATTGTCGTCCGCATTTTCCATCATCTGTTCAAGATACTGAGCGCTCATTTTGCCGACGATGTTCGAATGCGACCATCGGTAGTCTTTCACATTCTGCATATGTCGAAACATAACCGAGAGTGGTACGAAAACGCACCGATTTGTCGACCTGAATATGCTGTACAAAATGAAGTAATATAAATCAATCACATATATAGCATTACTCAACACAATTTGCACTCGTTAACAGTAACTAGCGAATATAGTTTAATTTGATGTAAAGTATCGTTCTATAGGTAGTTTGACTAATTTGATCACTTGAAGATTAGAGGGGTTTTGGTTGAAATACGAACAAAAATGCTGATAACAATAGTAATGTTATAGTGTTCTATACACGTCATTTGGCATCTAATCAGTAAACGTTAATAATTTGGTTTTTGAAAGACCTTACAAATTGCCCTTTTTAATCTTGAAATCACGCATAAAATTGCATGCAACAGAACCATCAACAGCTGGTTACAACTGGTTCATTTTCTATAGCTGGCAATGTTCGCTTGTGCCTATTTGGATTACACTTAAGAAGGTGACTACAGCGAAAGGCTTCTAGTCTCTCAGACGCTATAATGTAAGTCCATCTTTGGATGAAAATATTTGATTGTTGCAAACAAATTACGATAGATTCTGTAAACTTACGTTTATTTCAAAAGTGCATTTCTTCACAAAACCAGGATTGTGACACTTCGTCATTTATTTAGAGAAGAAAACTTGCTACGAAAAACGGGATGTTAACGAAGTATTTTTTGTCAACCCAAAGCAAGACTTCGTAACCAACCGTCATACAACTCGGTCGCGGTCAATCTTGTATACCGATTTGGTTATTCAAGGTAGAACGCTGTAAGCTATATAAATAGTGGTTTGTGAGAGGCACCCACTTAATAAGTTGACCGTATTAATGAATGTTGCCGCTTAAGAGACAGGGCGACGAAAGCTGTCGGCACGTGTTTCGGCTATAAAAACACCTGGTATTATATCTCATGTAACTTTGTGTGATTCAACCAGAAAGTCGGTTGTTCTGCCTTCTACAGAATATAGTTCTATGCATGTTTATGAGATAATCCCCAGACATTCACAGCACATCTGATATTGAGGATATTAAAAGAATATGTGCCAAAGAGATGAATATGTGTTTCAATGGTCAAACGGAGAACTATTAGGTTTGAAACATAATCTACCACCGGTATGGAAAAGTGTTGGTTTCACTATCCTTCAAGTTGTGATAAAATACAGTGACAAACGTTTATTTTTACAATAAATTAATTGATGTTGATAATCTACAGTTAATGCCAAGTTCAATTTTTTAAACAGAGTAAAGTTTATTTAATATTTCTCTTATTCTGACAGAAATATAAATTTAATATGCCACTGATGGCAAGTATTCATAATTCAGTAGTAATGTTCCAATATGACTTATCAAATGTTATTTAAGAATAGTTTTCCTGTGCAGGCCTACGCAATTACGTTAGTGTTCAGTGGTTTACTCACTATCGGAAGTGGGTTGTCCATCACAGGGCAAGGTATATTTCAAATAATCCTCGATGTACTCAGATTGTTATTGAGAAAGAAAAATCAACAAAACTGCAACAAACAAAAGCGAAAGAGCAAACTGTAAGTGGTTCTCTGTTGAAGTGCTGGAAACATTTTTGGGACGAGTGTAGCTGTAGTGGAAAGTGTACGTAAATTAAAGGTCATTTTAAGCAACGAAACCCACTATAAAATGTCTTTTTTAAATGTGTATATTACGTAGCCTAGATTAAACTGATTTTGAAAGATGGACCATACATCAACCAACTCCGGTGTAAACCTTGACGGGCCCTTGCAAAGTTCTTTCACATATCAGTATAAACCAAATCTTCAGGGAAAATAAATTCTAGTATGAGTATGAAGAAAGTAAGCCAGTATCATAAAATGATGTAAGGTATTACAGAGACAAATCACTCAAATGACGTTACATATATATTTTTGACGAGATGTTTGGTGTCCCATCCATAGTTACGCCACAGAATTACGATTAGGGTTTTGAATGGGTCTGCTTGCTAGTAATGTAACCTTTTGCCTAGGCAATTGCAGAGATAGTACAAACCGGTTGATTGAATCAGGAACCGGAGTTTGCTGTTGAATGGTAAACTATCCGGTAGGGAATAACCTTCGTAAGCTGATCTAATTTTGGTAGTTGATCTGAATTCTGTATACTTCACACGAATGTCTAATGAAATCAACTGCTGATCAGTGACCGCCAGATGTGCAGTGTTTGCGTTTCCCTCGGATTTAATCAAACCAGTTTTGCACCCTGATGATTCATTTAGGCAAAACATTAGCACTCGGACGTTGCACAGTAGGATGGGAAGTAATGAATCAACGGATGCACAACCATAAGTACGTCGATAAAAGCTTTTCTTTTTTGCAAGACCAGTGGCTACAGTGAAAATGTAGTGAACCAGTGTAATTGGTGAAAATGTGTTTCTTTGGAGAAAATCGAGTTGACACTTAACCCAAACGCGATGTCACCCTCGAATAACGGACGGACAAACACTACATTTTTTGCCAGGAAAACGAAACTTATGGTTAGACCATGACCATATTGTTAGCTGTGAAACCGCTGGTATCACCACTTTCGTCCAACGCACTGATGTCGGTCCTCGTGTCATATTCTGTTGCTTTTAGAAGGCAAACATTCTTTAAAAATAAACAGTAGTTTAACGAACATTCCTCAAACTGAAGTAACAAATCATATTTCCTTCAGTCTGAGGAAGAAAATATTAAAACCTATGTTTTTCATGATTTCCGCAACACTCCAAAACTCAAAAATACTCCTTTGAGATTTCATGTAAACATTTATTTAAGTTTACATTCTGTGAATAAAACTAATTTATCGAGTGTTCTCCGGATGGAGGAGTGCGTGCAACATAACCAATGAATGGCGGCATGAAGGCCGTGAGTAACATTCAGCCAGACAAATAACGTTTACCTGATGTGAATAAAAGCCTCTATTGCCATTAGACTGATTTATTTTTCACGATTATAGCTTAGCTATTAACGTATCTGTTAATACTTAACACAATGGGCCACTAAGTGGGGTTCCATTAGCTTGGCGGTAAAATTTCTCGATAAATCTGAACAGAAATATGGGAACATACTGTAGGACCGGTTTTATTTGGCATATTTGTGCGTATGCTAACTTAAATGCCAGATTGTTGGATTCGTTCTCTGAATGTTGGTAGATTTCATGAAATAGTATATATATAAGGAACAAATGATAACCTATCGTATGCAATTACTGAATGCTTTGTTCAACCTCCTCATGACTAATAACAAAATCAAATGTGTCACTTGAGATGTGGGAACAGCTGGTGCCAAAGAAGATCAATTCAATCTGCCGTCCACTTTATTACTGTGTGTTATCAGGAAGTGTATAAACGGATAGGTTTTACATACGACCTTCAGGTAGACTGCGAGCACATGAGACATTGGTCATACGAATGGCATTCATGTAGTTATTCATTTTATGGCAGTCATTCAATGTCCCATTCGATTTCACCTTTGATCAGTGTTGTTCTATTATTTTCACTCATCGGTTTGCTACACCTGTTTGGTCTGAGAAACTCCGTGACAGCTTGAGGATTTTCAGGCGTGTCATAACAATATCGATGTGATCAGCTCAAGCTCTCAAGACTTTTATGTATCTGTCAATAGTGAGATATACATGGACGATCTGAGTTTGCTGGTATGAGTAGCACAAGTTGAGTAATTCTGAGTTGAAATGCTCTAGGTTGACAGATGTACTGTCAGTCAACTGACTGATTAGGCTGACAGGGTTTTCTAATTGAGTCTTTTTCTCTGACTGCTGCAGCATGGACAACAATATTTTGTCCTTAATGATTATATTCTTACTAGGGTGGTTTTAAGTGAACTTTGGAGTAAGTTGTGTACACACATCTCGTAGCTAAAAAAACATCCGTCTTGACAGTCTTCTGTAAGCATTTTTGGAAGGAAATGCTTGTGATAACGTGTGAGAAATTCACAATCAAGACTAAGTATGCAATAAGTACTACGCAAAACGATGTAAGTCAAAGCGGACTTACCCAAATGATATTATATTCCTCGTTTTCCGCAGTGAACGAATACCTGGAGGTGTGTTTCACCATCTGCTGATCTCGACACAGATTCCTCCTGTCACTGCTGGTTTCTCGGCAGCCGCCAGTATACTGATAAATATACGAGGGAAGAAAAATTACCAGTCAATTGTGAATAACCGTTTATTCGGCTTAATCATCTAATATGATTAGCCAGTAGGGGTTTTTACTAAACATAAGTGACTGTGGTCTACAACATGATCTTCGTGATATGGTATACTTGGAAATGTGTAACTTCTGTATTAACTGACCCAAGGACACTGATACTCTCAGTTTATACTACGACCATGGTGTCCCATTATAAAAGGTAAACTTATTAGATTGATATTTCAATTGATATTGAATGCAATATTTAAATCAACATTCATATAATCTCTAAAGCCGTAGGACGAACTAAAATGATCATTGACAGCCAACTCCCGGCGGGCATCAACATTATCTGGTATAGCTTGTATAACGTAAAATCTTTCTTACTTAGAAATCGTTAATATGGGTTTTTCAAGACTGTTTATCGTAGATTTATTCGTCAACGTAGAATTTCTGCCTAAGATTCTGCAATCTACGATTAAAAGTGGTAGCCCTTCGAGTACTTCAACCGACTGTCCAAAAATTAAATTAATACGCTGATGTTAATCGCAAATTCATTTTTAGACCTTTAGTTTGCCATTTTGCTTACCTGGAATTGAAATGTTAGCATCAATTCCCCAATTTGTAGGAAATGAACCCAAAGTTTTCTGAAATAAATGTGTTCCTTTAGTTTGTACATCGCACATTTCTTAAAACAGATGTGACTAAACACTGTGCTCGAGAAATGTGTGTGATCTATTGACATTTTGCTTGTGCATACCCCATCAGTGAGTAGACGAAGTTAACCTCTGGGTGTCAGTTTGTTCGGGCTATTTGTGAGGGGTTTAAGATGATGATCATAGGCTATTGCGACACACCCTCAACCACACCTCAAACCACACAATTAGTTTTCTCTTTGTTTAGGTTCAACAGAGAAGGGTCAACTGAATGAACGATTATACTGGCGATATTTGGCGTCATCAGCCAAAATCCACATTCCTCAGGTCACCGTTTCTGTTCGCGCCGGTACTAAAGAGGGGCTTTTATGTAACCACTTCATAACTAGTTCCCAACCACTTGTGATAAAAGGTGAATTGCATCCATCCAAACCAGTGTAGTATGAACAAATTGCATGTGGTAGTGTACCGCTCCCTTTGCAGGCGATTTTCTGTTGGTAACTTCAAAAGTAGGTGAAGCCCGTCGTGAGATACTGATGGTGTTAGATTAAGTGTAGGGAAATGTTGGTTGAATTAACCTTATTTGCTCCACAGTACTAATGGATGAACGTTTTTTCAATGGTTACCATAATATACATCTCTAAAACGAACAGTGAATATGACAAGCATTGTGATCGGAAATGCGACGAACAATCTTTGTTTCTGTATGTGTCAATCGAGTTAATTAGAACTAAGTAAAACAGTAAATGGGATCATTGAGTTAGAACACCAGTCAGCGGACAGCATGTGGACACCATTTTTTCAACACTTGCTCATTTGAACACATGACAATTCGGGGTAAGAGTTCACATAATATCTCGCTTGATTATTGAGGTCACTGTGGCATAATTTAACTATAACGGCCTCTGCATCGACCAAAACATAGAAGCTCATCGAATTCATTTATATCGAATTCATGTATATGCATTAAACAGATTAATTGCAAACCATCTTGTTTACGAGCGGAAGCGTTATTTTCATCCAGACTTACTGAGATAGCGCCGCAAATTTTATTACCGAGACTATTGTTCAAGCACGTGCTATCGTGTTTGCGAACTCTACGAGGAAAACCCTCTTTGCAAGGTCTACAAAAATTGACTGTGGGCTGTGTTTTGATGGTGGTGTAGAACGGAAGTATGGATACATTTGGAATAAAAAATATTTGCATCGGGTGGTTTCTCCTGCTTTAATCTGGTGAATGTAATTTTAATGACTGCACATAAAAATCGGTTTTGTTCTCTTGTCTCCAAAGTGCATTTCAGAACGAGGTAATCAATCGGACAGCGTGTGAAATGCTACGATAAAAGTAATGAAATTTAACAGAAACAAAGCACCAAAATATTATTTAAATATGTAACTTATAAGTCTCACATTCTTCAGACATTTTTTAGGCTTTGTCAGCAACCGCAAAATATGTAACCTAATGACCCAATTTTCAGGTTTCAGATTCGAGGTGTCGGAACCAAATGAATGTTGAGCTTACTCAGTAGGATACAGCGCCTATACTGACGTTCATTCCGGAACGTGCTTAAGCTTTCTCGTGATGTACTTATTTGATTTTGACTTAAACGTGATTAATTTACCTCATATAAATGTACTCGGCATCCCATCGTCTTATTGAGCCCTCTACTAGAAATAGTATGCATTCTTAGTGATCTCTAACGACAGCGCAATCCGTTTTCTGTCACAAACTCCATAGCATGCCAGTTCAGCAGTTCAGAAACTATGGCTAGCGCCTGAAGTTCAGTTAGACATTCAGTGAACATAATATTAATCTAATCTAACTGTAAGCAGTAAGTTCAAAGATACTGGCGAATCAGACGTTCCGGTCGCAGTAAGAATGTTTAACCCCACATTTGAAAAAGGAAAAACAAATTCGTCTATTGCAGTTCGCACGCAAGTCTGTCAGATTGTTAATCCTTTTGATGCACGATAAAACAACACATTTCTCAACTAAAAAAATGTAGAGATCGAGTTGCATTTTATCTTCTTTGAAAGTGAAAATGAATTAATTATAGGGTTTGGAAGAGAAGAACAATACAAAATTTAGTGTTAGGTGCTTTTGTTTCATGAGAATGTTCACAATTGTTTATTGCGATCGAAAATTTAACTAATCAAAAATTATAATCATGGAATCGCATTAGAGGATGGACTATTTTATGTGAAAGTTCTCCAAGCTTCAGGTGGCCCATTTGAGTATGACCTATTAAAACACATTGTGCAAAACGCTGTTTGCTCTCACAACTTTATACCACTAGTTACGGACTAATTTGAACGGAAGAAAACCACCATTTTCAGCTGTGCACTAGAAGCAGCATTTTGTGTTTGCTGTAGAAGTGTAAAATGTCTAAGTTTGCCAAATTCTTCAAGGTTATCACTCTTTAAATCGAACGCAGTACTTACTGTTTGAAAAACGAATGTCGTGAATATCAAAGCATGTTCACAGTTGACAATTTTTGAGTTCTAAAAAAATAGTTACGGTAAGTATACGGAGGGTAAATTTTTTTGACAGTGTTTGTGCAGCATGAGTTGCAAACAGAATACAAGTTATATTGGAATGTGGCTTTTGTTCTCATTCTCTGCTTCTTAATGATCTCACTGTGAAGAAGACGCTACTCAGTGAGCTTGCCAGCATTGCAGTTCCACTTCCCCACCAAAATTTGCATGTCGACCTTAGTGAATGTGTGGCAAAGGTGTTTTCCGATACTACACTGGTAGACTTGTCAACTGGAGCCCACCCCAGGCCACCCTCTTGCAGAGTATCAGTCCTCCGCGTAACATCTATAGCTGCTTTCACACACTTAATAGCAATAGCCAATAGCAATAACCAAATCAGCGCAGCTTATTCAATTTATCCATTAAAAATATCCGAGAGGGTCAGAACATCAGGGATGAAATACCTACAACAACTTCTCGAAAATTAACATTTTGGAAAACCATTTAAAGAAATAGTTCCAAAGCTCAATATGCGTTTGGTTGATGCGTGCACTTACCGAACAGAAAACGACAACAGAAATAATGAATAAAATCCTTCAACTGTCCATTGCATGACACGCCGTGGAAACAGACCAAACCGTTTTTCTGGAGATTTGTTCGAGGTGTTATTTTTCAAATTGAACTGCAAAATATTCCGCTTTCTCCAGGGTAGTGCTAATTGATACTCTCTTCTCGACCCTGCGTGTGAATTATCGGTTGATACGGCCCGTTCTGCAGTATTGAAACTCATAACTCCTTTCTCACAGTGAAGTATAATCGTTTCCGTTCATACGGTCGTTGTTGTCTCCATGCAGTTTATATGCCCATGATTTACGCTGGTGACCTAAAAGAATAAACGAAGTGCTAACACCTCGCGAAATATGTATTCTTTCGTTGTTTGTGGTACCAGGGCGTCAAAATCATCAAAATGTTTAAAATCTGCAATAGCTTGAGTTGACTTGTCCACAGGGAACACGTCAATCGATAAATTGTCCAACTACCCTCGAAATGATGCAGAAAGTTAATGCGAATGCAAGGAAATGCCTTGTGGATAAAACTGGTATCTCACTGTTGTTAGGCGTTTTCGAGAAATCCGTTAGGTTATAGCAGAAGTTTAGATAATGATTAACGTCTACCGATTATGTTGAAATATACAGAACCCACATCTGACAACACTAAATCGCATATTTGTTATGGAGAGCTTAGTTAAAATTTATAAGTAGTGGAGCACACTTAATAAATGGGCTTCGGTTAAGATGTTTCGCAATTTGGTCTCATTTGAATTTACCTAGAAGTTCATACAAAAACCTAATTTTCTCAAAAGAACTACAGAGTTCTCCGAAAATGATTTCTTCTGACAAGTGTAATAAAAGTAACGGATACTCGGTGTATAAATACGTGCAAGCCAAACTTGTTTGTTTCTTCTATATCTACTACAATTATAAAAATGTAAATAAGAAACTATCTTCTCAAGCATTTTCAATGGTGGAGAAAAAGGTGTGCTGCCTGAGTGCTTGCAAAACGTTGGCAGTTTGGTCACATAAAAACGATCACCAATATGCAAGGCATCTTCTTAACAGTAAATGTTAATTATCGTTAGGAAAACTCAAGAGGAAGCACATTAGACAGCAAACAAGTAAGGCATAGTCGCGAAGCAAACTTTGATTTAACGGTAGGAAACTATAAGATGCACGAATTATAGTCTGGAACACTTGTCCGCCTGTAATCAAGCACGTATTGGAGAACAAGATCATGATGCTGTAAATAGAGATTGACGTTTCTGAGTACTATGCAACCAGAGGCGTTGTTTTGCCAATAAAAACTGTTGCACACCATCAATAAAATGTATCATTATTAAAACAAAGTCCCACGTTGAATCATTTTCTGACCAACACTGAAAACTGATTTTGCATCCAGACGAGGGGTAAAGAGTAGCATTACTTGACACATCGGGTTAAGTAAAAAAACTATTGCCTCTTGGATGAACTTTTTAAAATCGTGTTTTATTTTATCTCTGATTTTACAAATGAATTCAAACAAAGAGTATTGAGAGAAATTAATTTTGCAACAACTAAAATTATGTGCTTTAACAGCAGTGAAACCCGTGCTAACCAAAGATTTTGGTGTGCCTCGGTTTTGTGGACTGTCAGTATCTCACAAAAACAATGTGCCATTGAGATAAGTTAGTCAATGTGTAACTCATTTCAACACATGTTAACAAAGTGGCTGGTTAGTACATTTGAATCAGAAATGCAGTTGATAAAAAATATCGAGGAAGGGCAATTTCTGACTAGCTGGCATTGTTAAAAGTGTTAATCTTTGCTAGAAATATATGGATGACGTCACAGATGTACCATTTACTTGTAGGAAGACTCGAATTCCAATCTCCCCGTTTGAAAAATCAGCCGCCTCTGTTCGCCAGTTTCATTATTACTCACCAACTATTTTGTACTTGCCTGGTCGACTATGTTGGAACGACAGAGTTACGTCCAAAGTTCTGGACCCCCTGATACATTCTACCAAAAGTTAGAAATCCCGTTGAACAAGTTGAACAGGCTTATGTGAACAGAGTATCGATCTCGTGGACAGCCAGTATCAGCGTTCGTTCGTCATGTCCAGCAGAGACATTACTAGATGGACTCCATGCAACCATTCACAATTGTGTACGCGGCGGATAAGCTGTGATTATTGCGTCTGATATGCATATGAGCAGAAGAAATTTTGTTCGACTTAACATGAAGTTTGATAATAGGTCTCGTATTAACAGCAAGTGGAGACTAGAGTATGAATGTACATAATTGTCCGTACATACAAAAACATTACCTGGGTAATTCTGCTAAGAGAGTAAGAAGCGGATTTTCAACGACAACAAATCAAATTATTCATTTGGGTCAAATGAGTGGGCTACTGTTCATCTTGAACATCACCCATAAATGAACACAGCTGTCGCATACCCATGGACAATTCAGTCAGCCGCTCTCGAAAAGATCACTAGACTCAAATTTCCCTCGCGTTATAGCTCGTCAGTAAAGCATATCATTGGCACAGCCGGGAATAGAACTACGACTACGTTTTCATTAGACAGCTGTTTTGACAACTGCGCCGTTAAGCTCATATTAGGCACGACTGATTCGTCAAATCTATGCTACTCTATGACAGCGAAACTATAACTCATAAACACTGAGGCGGTAAAAACACAACCTAAACGACAAGCATTAGAGAAGTCGGGATTTTAGTGTTCAAATCTGAGACTGTAAAATAGGCCAAAGGAGGGGAAACAGCAACACAGCATTAATTGCTAATAACTTATGAGCTAGCTCCTTAAATTTATTCAGAAAATCCATTCAAACACCCTTAAAATTATTAAAATGCGTATATATTCATGGTAACTGGCACACTTATATGAAAGACGATTACCAAACTTGTATTGGTGACCCGTTCAACTCGATATAATATTACCTATCCGTTAGTCTAGTCGCTCAATCCATGAGTAATTCCGGCTTGCAAACTATAATTTCTGTAACACATCTCCATCTCAGTATATAGATACACAAGAAGAGTTTAGATTTAGCTTAACATATCAATGGAGCCATACGCAAACAAATTACTTTAGTAGCCTAGCAATCAACGGTTGACCAGTTGATGTAGATCATAACTAATCCGGGTATCGCCAATAATTTTGTTACTTTGCAAGCACATTTTATCGGTTGTAAATCAAGATGGCTGTCCAAATGTGAACTGAAACACTCCCAACGTTTAGTCGTAGCGTTGCAACCCTATAAGGTAGCAATGCAACACTGGCTGTTTCAGATGGGAGGTATCAAATGGTTAGTAACTAATCCTGTCCTATTGTTTATTGCCTACCTTGTGAAACACGGAATGTAATAACAGTACACACCTGTCCAATAAGATGAATTGAAGGTATATCACAACAATTCACCGGCGCACTTGCGATTTATTGAGAATGGTGAAGAGATATTGTTTGTAGTGACCGTATTATATTGTACTTTTCTATTTCCGATAGTACTTCAACCGGAATGAGTTGAAAAAGATGTTCAATTCGAACGTCATCTTTGCAGTAGCGCGTCATCAATGCATTTTCTTGTCATTCTGATGATCTGAACTCCAGTTCATTTCTGATGCGTATAGTGTTGACAAAGGTATACTGGGTTGGTTAGGATTAATTGGCTGTGAGAGTAAATTAACTATGCACAGAGAGTGGCTCTGAACATCAAGTATGAAATGAGTGAAGTATCATAGAATGGTACATACAAACAAAAATAACTAGTGAAGGTAAGCTAACAACAACCTGGTTTTTTATCAGATAACTCATCACCTGACAGTTTAGCTGGGTATTTTTTGAACTCACAGAAGTTCTGAAAAACTTTCATAGAGAAATACCTGAGGAAGCCATTACACTCTCAAGTTATGAGTTCGGAATTAACGACTCACGATTCAAACTTTTAGACGATTGCTTGTCGTTGTTTAAAATATAGCATCTTATGCAACAAAAAATATGTGGAACTGTGCACGGCAAATATAAAGAAGTTCGGGACTACTCGTAAATAACGTAACTGAAGGTTAACGTGATCCATCAGTTCAGTTTGGTATTCTCTCACAACACGCTAATAACTTGAATCTAAGCCACTCTACTTAGATCAAGCCAAACTGAACAGACATTACATTATCATGTGATGTTTATCAGCTCAAAAATCTTGCTTAATATTTCTATAGTTAAAAACAGGGTCTGTTCATTAACAACGGTTTTCTATTCCAAATGACCATGAATTTCAACACTATAGACTACTGTGTAGATCACTAGTTCTTCGAATCGTAGGAAATCGCTCTCTGAATAAACATTAATCCAAAAAATATTTCGAAAATAACAGTGCTGTAATAACATTCCGGGAGGTGTATATGGCCCGTCCATTCTTTTATAGTGAATAGTAAATTTTGAAGTTTCATCTATAGTTCTTCACAGTCTACACCTCTTTTCGGGTCTTTTGTAGAAATCCAATTTAAACCTTTCGATTAGTCGTACGAAAGCTGAAGACGGTATCATTTAGTGACCAACGTGCTTGATGGTGTATGGTTATGTTGGTTGGGTAGCACTTTATGCGGCTGCTCCCGCTTTTCTGTCTTGCAAATATGCGCACACCAACTGTCGAACCCTCAATCGCTAGTGCGTATTCAGAGGTGATGTATGTTCGGGTGGTCACCACATCTACAATTTCAAACAGTGGGCTGTTTCATGGCATTTAGATGCAAATTGTATTCAATCTTGCTGCTTAACTTACTGGTTCAACTAATAGAAGAAATGTCTGTTTTCCACTCTGGTTTTTCGATGAGTGGTAATCACTCCTTGTAGAGTAAGCAAAAGTCGGGCACAAGGCGCTTCTCTTGAGGGACTGGTAATTTGTGTTGTTCATCCGACATTAAAATGAGAAGCCGGTAACTTAGTTTATGTCCATCTATCAGTGCCGCATGAATCATGTTTATCCGTTTAACTGGCAATGGTAAACAATTGCCTTGTGTCCCTGTAATTGTGTTGGTTCTTCAATAAAATTTTGGTCAACGTGATACCCATATTACAAGAACTTTAGTAAAAATTGGCAGGTAGATTATTGTACTTTCTTTTTTGCCCACCTATGTAAACTAAAAGTTTTAGACCCTGCTCTTACGAGTTAAGCTCATGTAAAACAATTTTCCTTGTACACTTTTTCGGTCCGTCGTAGCGTGATGGATTGCTGCTATCGTCTGCATCACGAGACCTATTTACAATTTTTTCAAAGGGCACGAAAGTATGAACGCACTTTACACACAAGTGACTGAGAATAAAATAATTTCAAAGTAAAAGGTAGAATATCTACTTACGGAAATAAAAGTTTATTTTGGCGAATCTTGTCCGAAACATTGCGGTTACTATTGTTATGGTTTGGAATTTAACAAACATTTCCACTCTGGAAAAATATTCCAAAAACAATCATGTCATTGAAGCTTGTTTACTTTACTTTATCTGGCCACTGTATCACGAAGATTTTCGCACTAATTGAAGGCAGTCGAATAGATATACAACTTCTCAGCTATGCCACTCAGTTGGAAAAAAGTAGCAGTTTGCATGCTGCAGAAACAACTTGAAAAATGTTACTAACGTACGTTCAGTGAAGTTGGACAAACAACCGATTTCCATCTTCTCAAAGATCTCATTTGCCGAAAGCAAAGTAATCACTGACCTACTCTCAACTGTAGATATCTCAAAACCAGTACGACCGATCGATGATGTGAGCACTATTCGAACCACGCAGACGGAAGGATTGGAAACTCATGAACTAGCCTGACGAACATATAGTCTACATTAAGCAATACCATGATTGTGACATGAATACAAGGAGTTAGGCGTCTCGTGTAAGCGATGAACATACCTACGTTATGCAACGTTTTTGAAAAAAGTATCTATCATATGTCAATTCTGTCTTACTAAAAAAACGTTACACTAATTATTTCCATAACAGTCGTATAACTCGACGTTGACAGATATCCTTCTACGTTTTGACATGGACAAATAAATCGTTACTTGACCACTTGCCACCAGCTAAAATGATTTTTAAGCCCAGTTTTATTAGGTTGCATCATACAAGAAATATAATTAACTATTAAATAAAAAGCTATCACGAATAATTGTTATATTGCTATCTGACTACCATTCAGTGGACTGGCCTCCAGTTGTCATCTCCACATGGAAATAAATGAATCAGTTAGCGGCTGCTATCTTGTCAGTATTTGTGTCGTACATGACCTGCTCACATTTGATGTTAAACGTAGTCGAAACTAGCAAGCGCATGCATTGAATTTGAATTGTGTCATATGCCGTGATGCCATGTTGTTGGCGCCATTTTGTTTTTCTTTATATTGTGACAGTCATGTACCTGGCTTACTGGGCTTTCGGCGCATGCTTGTTCGTGTTGCTTCCTTTTACGGAATTATTACTAGAACCCTTACTTCGGAGAGGCGCTCACTTCAGTGTCCCCAGACCGCAATCAAAGCACAAACAGCTGGCTTTTAGGTTGCGAGATTCATACAACTTTGTGATTGCGATGATAATTCTTGTTGCAACTCAAAGAATGTGTTGTTTATTTTTCGATCTTTGGAATACGTACAGCTTTCATTAGGTCCTCACTTTTGACCAAGTGACCGATAGTAGCACTCGTCAGGACATTCACCGAGAGTACGATAGAATACGACAGCGATAACAGACAAGTATAAATTCATCTCTAATATTTAGGAACAACTTAATGATGTCTTGACCTATTCAGAATTTAAGCCAATAGGGATTATCCAGAATTTACGTGTCAAATATAATGATAAACATACATTGACTAGTTTGGTCGTCGGAGACCTCTACTGAAATGTGAAAGTTCCGGGCTCTCCGCGTAGCTCTGCAATTTGTTCGACTGCCTCGAGAAGAGACACATTAACTGTTTTGTTAATTCCAATCGATGACCCATCGACCGGGAATTTTCTTAGAGTTGAATTCGGAGAAATTGCTCGGTGAACATTACTCCTAAACGAATATGGTTGAATGTTTGCGCCTGATAATTTGGTCATGTCTAACATGAAGTCAACGACACCGTAGTCCACACAGTTGCCGTATGAAAGTGTGACCGGAGTTCTGGTTTTGGCGAAAGCGAAAATCTAGTCTAGTGCTTCTTTTCGAAAGGAGCTGACTGGAAGGCCAATGGAAGCACGAAGGCTGCGATCCCTTGTGAATGGCACTCAGTTTATGTTGAAAGCATCAAAGGCTATCCGCAAAAGAAGTTGAATAAACCGACTCAAGTATCTTGAACCATGAAGACTAGCCTCATCACATACCGGAGGTATATGAGAAGGTCATCTCAGCGGGCAATTCTGCAACCGTTACGGTGTGAAACCCCCCAAAAAAGTCGAACACGTTCTCCTGGTGATTATAACTGGTTGACAATACTTCAGCTTTATCTGAAGACCAAAGAACGTTTTGCATTCTGTGATCAGTATAACGTTCACTAATGTGATTTATCGTAAACCTCGTATTGTGTAACACAATAAACACAATGTATTGTCAGCATTATTTTGGAATGGAATCATTTATGAAAGAAAAACGCGAACATTTTTCTTTAAACAAATGATATAGGCAAAATTTGTTCTTAGCGCAAGTGCATGAAAGTTTACGAAAAACATGCCATATTCTTTCTGTCCGTTGAGACTGCCGGAAACTATGTAGTTCCAACACTATGCACGTTTATAGCTTTAAATCTTAGACAGCGTAATCCGATAACTTGTGACAGGGAAAAGAGCTCGGCAGACTTATCAACGAAATAATCCAGCGTTCGATTTCATTCTCTGGAAACACTCTGAACTTAATGTTGAAAGACTAAGCACCCCAGAACAATTGAACTGATGCAATGTTCAGAAATGCGCGAATTTTTTCACGGGCATTCTAGTCAAAGTTGAGTCCCACACAGTAAACAAAATTTGTATGGCATTCTGTGCATTTGCTACAGAACAGTTAAAATAATGTCCATGATTTATTAGTTATTCATTTGGTTCATTCATTTTATATGACGCAATCCGTGCTCGTGGTCAGTGTATAATAATTTGACATCCTTCATTGCGCAAAGGCATCAAAACTTTAATGTTATTTGTATGCCACTTATTAGAACCCTATGGCCATGAATAGAGAACTTGAGCAATAATCCTTGGCGAGTTCCAGGGATTTAAAATTCCGAGCTGTTTATCGATAGGTTGAATCAGTGTGATATGAGCCAGGTGAATGATATTCACATTCTTTTCACAGGATTAGGCAGAATCAGAGGTTCAGTTATTGCATGATGGTACGAACACTTTTGACACAGTTATGAATAAATGAACGCCAACCAGTTTTGGTTAATTGAGATGAAGTGCCACTAAACTAATGTTCATGAACAATCTCTAGACTTAAGCCACGTTCCTATCTCATGTGTGATGTTTAGTTAAACACTTTTATAATACAACTTTGCTTCTTTCAGAGTGGGAATAAGTTTTTCGCTTATTTCTTTTTGTTTTAGCTGTTTCTACACAGGTCAAAATGGTAGAAATGCTTAGAACATCAATCGCCTGTTTATTTTGAAAACAATTGCACGATTCTTCTCAGAAGTTCAACGTAGCCAGTCGGCTCCTCGTATGCTGATTGACCGTTCTCTACTATCAGACACTGTGAAACTTTTGGTTAACCATTTTTTTAACTGACGTCTGAGAAACGGTTATGAGCTATCTTGTGCCAGCCCATCTTATACGCTGTTCGGAAAAGGCGAAAATTGCTTTATGTTGAAATAATTGGCATTTGTTGATGGAACAGAATAGTTGCTTACAAACATAGTGTATAATCCGTGAAAAGAGATTAACTTGAAAAAATGCTTACATTTCACAAACGGGTGAAGACAACTACATCGTGAGTACTGTTTCTATGAAAAGAACATGGCTAACATGACAGGAATGAAGTTGGAGCTTCCAGTCAAACTGGTATCCAGTCGCACACGATGAAACTGTCGTTGCTTTA
>JTDE01000626.1:104759-116776 GCA_014338405.1 Paragonimus skrjabini miyazakii
AAAGGAGTTGTAGGGCTTGCACAAACTGTTGTTGGGCACACAGACATAGCTTGTAGAGTCTGATGGCAATTGCCTCAGCCAATGATAACAGTCGCACTCTGACAGCTCCGTTTTCATTCACTTTTATTTACCTATGATTTCTATAACTAACTATTCAATAAGCCTTTTACGCAATGATACACAATATACTGAACGTATAAGCAAATACTTCACCACTCCTGTACGACTTGGAAACCGATAAAAATACCAACATTTCCATCAGTGTACAGACATCAGTGTTTGCATGATTGGTGGACAGTTTGAGACAATCACGATAAAGCTCATAATCGATGAAGTGCAACTGATCTATAAAGGACTAAAAAGACAATTATGTGAGCGGTCGACAGAGCACTGAGTGACAAAACAACTCTGTTGAGTTCGACAAAACCCTCGTGTGAAATCCATTTATACTAGCGATAGTTTTCCGGGTAGAACAACGTGCCCTCCCAAAATTGAACTAAATAGCCACAGCAAGCGCTACAATACGGGTTGTGAAATTAGTAGACCATTGCCTAATTTTATTTTCATGACGAATAGATCAAAGCTTTTAATTAAAAAGAGTTTACAAATATTCTATTTCTGACACTAACGTTGTACAATTATTGCGTCCTAAAATTTTTGCCTCTGCTTTGCAGATCGTGTTATCTATGTTACGGTTTACCTGTGCATAATTAGCAGCCAATCCCTGTAACAGCTACTCACTTTGTCGTGTTGTTTGTGGATTCGTCTGGAATCTGTCAGTGACAAATGAGCAGATGGTTAATGCTAATTAATTCCGTTCTAAAAACTTAAATTTAATTCATTCAAATAGATTTGGAATTGATTTTGCTATCAGTGAACAGATTAAAGAAGGAATTACTTTTTAAACATTACACATTGGTAGCTAACCCACGGAAATGAATGTTTTGATATGAAGTGGACGAAATTAATGTTGAGGCTTGTGTGACCTAATTAAATAGTGAATTGTAGGGAAGAATGACGTGCACAATATCGTTTGTCAAATAAAGGATTTTTTAATAAATATGTTATACCACTATTTCTTTACCGGCAGCAAAAAACTACCACTGAAATTCTCATGAATAATTCACAACAACCTAGTTATGGCCAATAACAAAGTAGCTCTCACGATCAATCATCACTGCTAACTTTTCCCACATTCAACGTTGAGATATTGTTAAACACGTCCGATATATTTTGCAAAAACCTCACTCTCCTTTCCCCACATAACAGATCAGACTGTAGCCATGTGTGCGTGAGATGATTTCAACTATCACGCTGACCACCTTGGAATATTTTGCCTGCTATGTAATTTGAGTGCATAAACAAATGGCTGTTAGTATCTCAGTATACAATTTGGTTTGAATAGTGCTGTCATAACTGAAGCTGGGATGAGTTGATTAAACTATTAAAGTTTTGCAAATAAGTTATAGTTTCTTTCGTTAAATAGATTTTACTAACACTGTTTTTGTGATAAACACAAAATAATGTACAATAAACGTAAGCATTAATAGACAAATTTTTACAGATATGCTGTTTAATTTCAGTTGTATCAGAACCAAAAATAAAACAACCTTCGTGTTTTATTGTTGCAAACGAGCAGGAAGGAGGATATATAATTTGCAACACAAATCATTCGATCTACCTGCGGTTTTGGTTTTGCGAGAGTATGTGTGTACATTCCGTTTGTGTAAATCATGCTTTACAATCTGGTCTGATTGACCTGGCTGTCATTACCAGCTACCTCTATTCAAAAAGGAAATGTATAATTTTACAGGAAATTTCCGCACACAGAGCATTTTGGTGAATGTTGACAAATAGTGAAAAACTCCAGTATTCTTGCTTCAATTTAGAAAAACTGAGCTTCATTAACAAAATATATGTCTACTGACATAAACTAACATAAAACGCGAGAAGTTCGCCAACACATGTATGATCGCTTACTCGTCAAGCTTGTTTTGCAGATCGTGTTTTCCCAAATACGGTTTGATTTATAAAATGACAAAATTACTGGCGTTCAAAAACTGAGGTTTATTACATTTTTGGATTGAATTTGGGGTGAACATCGTTATTCTCAAAAAGACATAGTTGAAAACATATTTCGGTGTTCACTATCTATCCACTATTCACGCTATACTTACAGACTAAACGTGGTAGAATCTAAATAATATGTGTTACTTATAATAAACGGTTTACCTTACTGAGACATGCTGACTTTTACTACCTGATAGGGGGAAGAAATATTTGGATAACAACGGCGATATTACAAATAAAATGACAAATATGTTTATATCGTTATACTGTAGCGTAATTGTTTCATCGTTTTAAGCATTAGAATATTATTGGATAATTTTCAAGTAAGTAAACTTCAAAGATTTAGAAAGTTTTGTTGCAATATGTTGGCACAATTTCTAGTGCGATACGCGGCGCACCCCTTACTGAGAGAAGACAATATGAATGACCTTTCTAGGGACAAAACTGTCTCATCTGATGAGCTGTCAGAACTCTAATCCGTGTGAATTAAACATCACTTAAGCTTTTATATGCGGCTATAATTTCAAGCCGCATGGTTTGAACAGAAGAACCAGACTAGGGTTGCTTTTCGTTTGAAGTTAACCAGTGAATCATATTTTTTGTGGAAGAAACTGGAGCTCACATCCACGTTGTTGTAATTTAGCCGACTTACACTAAGTGCCAGTTTATACCCTATGACAGATGAATTTGTACAAAAGGAGACAACTTGCTTAGTATCTTAGGTCTGAGACCTCATGAACCTGTATTTGCTCATCCTGGAGTTTCTCGCAAGGACTTCTCATGGATTTTGAAAATTCAAAACCATCATCCCAAAAACTCAGTCTATTCATTAAAGATTTTTGTGAGAATTTAGCAGCAAAGTAAATAACGGACGTAAGCCAGTTTTAAGCTCACTTTCCAGGTTTAATTTGCCGCTTGGTTGAACCCATCAACATTTAAAGGTTCACAGAATAATCTTTCAAATAACGTTGACCGTCATTTTTCAGAAACACAATTTCCTACTGTCAGGAGGTTCCTATCAGAATGAAACAACCAACGCAAAACATGTACATTATTCTTTAGTAAGCATAAAACTATGCATTCTTAGTGGTAAAATAAAGACACGCCAATGATGAATAAACAAATGTTCTGGTATGAATTGAATATCACTAAAAACTGATTACACTTGTCACATTTTTGTAGATACTTCAGTCAGCCTTTTTCAAAAAAACGCTATAGACCCGAGTTTTGCTCTCCTTAGAGCTCGTCAATAGAACATATTTTATCCACACACAGAAATAGAACTCCGACCACGCATTCGCTATGCAACCCTGTTGACCACTGCACCATCGAACTCATGTTGAGCACGACCGAATTATTATATGTGAACACAACCACTTTCGCTTGTGAGTAATGATCAGATTGCCCGATCGCCTCGAGAGAAGACACAGTTACTGCTGGTAACCTCAATCGATGACCCCCTCGACTATGACTCCTCTCCAAGTTGAAATCACAAAAATCATTGACTTGTTGAGCGATATTTGATTACTGGTTAGTAGCAAATGATTTTCGTTTTCATATAAATTAAACATCACACAAGTGATCGTAGCTATCACAGTCCCATATGCACTGCTAAAAAGCTCTAACAAGAGCGGAAACCGAGTCTAGTGCTTCTTTTGAAACGGCCGCCTGGAAGATCCATTTGAAGTCGAGTGCTGCGATTAGTTATGCGTGATGTTTATTTAACTTAAAAACAAAAAATCCTCACTATCAGTCAATGATGTATATTTTGTTTTTGATAATGAAACATCAATCTATACTGGAAAAATATTATTGATTGGAAAGTGCATATATAATCGTCGTTCAATCGATACACCTTGTACGCTCTGTTTAAGGATTAGTAGTAAGGTTAAAAAATGATTATAACATCCATTTAGTATACGATAATTGTATTCACTTTATGAGATGTGCGAGGTTATAGTTCTTTCCTTGAAGCGGGGTTACTGCTAACTAATATTGTCGGCTGTTTCTTATCATTTCGCTCAATTTCATTACAGTTGTTGATTAATCAACTGTAACTCAATGTAGCAATGAAGTGAATATGTTTTGATGTGAGCAAATCAGTTGTTCCAAGTGTAACAAATTGACCTACTTACCTTGAGTTTCTGGAGTTGTCATAAAAGCAGGTTACTGTGTATTTACAGCTGAAGTAAATTTTTTTACCTACCCCTTTTAATCTGTGAGTTTTTTAGACAGTAGGCAGTAAATCGTAGTGCAAAAATATAACAAAAATATGAAAGATGCTAAGAATCGCATTGCTCCGCTGTTTTGGTTAAAACATTCATAGAGCATGAAATAGTAATATAAAGAAATGTTGTACCTGGTTAGTGTAGATGGTTTATCAGACTCTAGTGTCATTTCACTAAAGAAGATTCAAATTTATCACTATACTTCTGTATGAATGATGTAACTTTTAATCATTTAACGGATGCTTCCGTTTCCATATGATATTTGATGTATTCTTTTAATGAAAAATAGGCAGTATCAACTTTTCTGAGCGCTGAAAAAAGTGATAGCGATTGACATTCTGGTAAAATGATACTCACAGCATCCACAGTTTCCCGCTTTTCTCGTGGGATTATCATTGTGGAATAGAAAATGCTTCTTAAGATCCAATACTTTCACGCAATCATTCGGAATAAGTAACAAATGGACTAGATAGCAACCAGATTACTGGCTGATGACACTCAATTGCTTCTTGATCAAAAATAGTGGATTCGATCATTTGTTGATAAGTTCCTGATATGGCTAGTTTTTGCAATAAGTGAGACTTGAGCTCTGCGATTTGTTCATTCTCCCAAATTTACGACGTCCAATTAATCCTGTTCGTGCAAAACCGAACAAAAGACAGATTGATTAATGCATGGTTACTGAGATGAATGGTACAAAAGAAATCTCAGTTGTTTTCAATGAACCTAAATCAAAGAAGAGTTCCTCAACAAATTTCCAGAATGTACTTGTCAACTTGGATACCTGTCTTCTCAAGGCACATTATAACTAACGTACACTGCCTCTGTTTCCTTCTGATGGGGTAATAAAAGCCACACGTGATACGCATTGCGAGCTTGTGTGTTTATGTGCAATGTGCGCCGGTTTTTTAACATATAATGCGTGCGAAGTTCGGTCCTGCGCATAAACTAAGATCCTTTTAAGTTGAACTTATATTCTGTTGAGTAGATATTATTGGATTCCAGATACTTCTTTTTTCGTTTGTTTTGCGGATACATGATTACTAAGCACCTGGAGGATCACACCAATCTGACTGTCAACCTTTTGTTTATACAGACCACAGTGGGATAAAAAGAACTTTAATTTTAGTTGGTAGACAGTAGATTTACAACCAACGCTTTGGACAACACTAATTTTCGGTTCGTGTAAGATAGTCGCGATATACATCCTCTTGTTCTCTCTATTTCCCACTAGTCTTAGGAATGCCCCGAAGGAATCAATTCTGTTAGATAAGTTATCACCAAATTGTCCAGAACACTGTTATGGGAAATAAACTAGGTGAATATAATTTGGAGCTGAATGATATATAACGCTTAACTGAGGATAGGATAGGATAGAGAATGCAAGGTATCTGTATCGCAGTAGCAGTTAACGTCATTAGTGACTTTCAGTTAATATCTAAGGGGTATATTAGCTGACCACTCGTGTTTACCCACTCTGGTTGAGATATCAGTCAGGATGTGTAATCTCTGATGTATTGCACGATTGTATCTGAACTAGCTTTAAAAATTCCAACGAACAGTATGTTGATTTTTGTCCGATAAAACAAAGGAGGAAGTAAAAACAGTTACAAAATTGGTTCGTGCTTCTTCCGTAATTTACACAAGTATGGAATGTTTGTCTGTTAGGTTGTATTTCACCGTGGGATAAACAGGTTTGCAACTGACGCATCATGTTTTGTTTCACTAGAAGCACAGTATTCATGTGGTTTTAAGTAGATCAACCTTGATGGTCAACCTCTGAATATCGTGCGTTGTATTCATTAACACGGTATTACTACAATATTCATTATCACGGTTATTTTCGACCTCCACAAAGCGTTTCTGTAAAACCGATACAAGATATGCTTCGTTATATCTACCAAAAAAGACTAATCCTGAGTCTGAAAACGTTCATGCGAGGGTGAGCTATGATACAAGACGGTGACCACATAATTTGAAGATCCGGCCACAGTTTGCAATTTCATCTTTGATTTGGGAGTAATCGTAAAAACCTGATTCATTGATGAGGCTTCCATTTGTTCGCGGTTCACTTCGAAGTTTAATAAATTGTGAACACACTTAAAAGCCTCTGGTTTCAAAGGACTTGTTCAGTTATTTCGTGGCAAAGATGTCTATGAACATTTTGCTTTAGTTAACCCAGAATTTTTGCTTATGCTGCTACGATTATCTGTGAGATTAATTTCTAAAATATCAGGGTAAATTTCTGAGTATAAATGATGTTCTTGCGTAGATTTCCGGTAATCCGTGTGTTAGGCGTTAACGCGTGCGCAGCATAGAAGCTGCTGATTAACGAGTAGTCTGATTCAGTGAATTAAGTTTAACTAACTTAGTCGGTATGATATATTCATAGCCTACATCTATAAAACATCAACCGATTATATAAGATCAACCAAAATCATTAATGAGCGTGGTTTCTAGCCCAGCCAATTTCTTTGCAGACTAATAGTGTACTACATAGCATGAGATTATAGAGTGGAAAACGGCAGTCAAACGTGAAATTAAACATACCAAGGGGACACCCAGCGGTGCTGTGCTAATTTTTGTTCACCGACTATTTTCGCGAACAATTCTGCACCGCCATTTTAAAAGCGTCTTCAGTCTTCAGATTACGTTAAAAGCAGTTAGAATTCCATGAAAATAAAACTACTGACCCAAAGCGTTCCATTTTTACTCGATAAAACGCAAAAAGTATCCTGCGATGATGTTTCGCTTGTCACTTTGAATGGAAAGAAGTGTGTTACGCAAGAAGATACTCAATGATCAACCTATAACTTGGATGTTACGTCGTTTGCACAATTTTGGTCACAAGCAACTAAAGTTAAAAATCAAACTTACCAGTTTGATTTAATAAAAATAGAAGGAAATCATTTGCTTGCATAACAACACAGGTTAGCCAATCTGTTAGTATTATGTGTTGTATTTGTGCAAAATACTATTGCATAAGTGTTAATGAGGAAGCATGCATCTAGTGAAAGACATTTCTAGATTACCGGATATTTTACGCAGTATGCACTAAACATTTGGGACAATCCGAAATAATATTTTGGTCGTGCATGTTGCCAGCCGTTCTTGGTCAGGCTAGGTTCATCACATTTAGATAAACGTTGGTAAAACAATCACCATTGGGATGAGAGGGAAAACAGAGAATTGATGAGGTCAGATAGAAACTAATGTCGCTTATCGTTCAAGACACCTGCTGACAAACGAAAATCGATCCGTTAGCAGGTTACCGGTGGACAAATATAATTCCAAAACTTGAACACAAGGCATTTGGGGCTATGAGTCTTGAGTGTTTTTGCTAATCTCAATTGTTTCAGTTGACGCATGAACTTAACACCCCACTTCCTTTGACCGAATGAACTTGAGTAGGTATATTGAATGCAACAGCTCATATTGAGAGAACGTTTAAAATCAACAAGATATGATGATATAGCGCTGTTGATTGATTGGTTTACTCCATTAATGAACTAGTGTGAGTGGTAGCAGTTGACCGGCTATTGCAGGATTTCACCCGTAATGCAAACATAGCTCGTGGTGCGGGACAAGTTGGAGGAACACATAATGAATGATGATTCACAAATTGCTACTGCATGTTTCGAAAATAAACACGACTATGGATTTGAGTTGTCGGTAAATAAAATAGTTCACTTCCAGCAAATGTAAGCACTTTAATGAAGGTTTCAGCTAGCATATTATCAATGTAGAATGTATCCGAACACGTGGTTTTCTATTCTGTTCAAGACAGTTTATCACCTTTAACTGGGCATAACAAGGCCTTCGGGGTGAACCTTTTGGAGTAGCCAGTTTATGTGAGTTAGGTATACACAAATATTTTTTCATTTTCGATGTTAATTAAAATAAATATTTCCGTAACTTGATCAGTAGAACAATTGGTTAAAGTTTGCGTTACCTAAATAAACTGAACAGCGAAATTGAATATACTGACTGTTTGACATTTTCGCTTAAATATCACATGCTAACATGAAACATTAATAAGGCGCTGTATGAGTAAACAATGACTTCAATCTGGTTATTCTTTCCTGCTTCCAGTTAAATAAAACATTTTTATGGAAGTGGGCTTAAATGGCTGAGGTTTCAGTCAAGCTTATAAAAATACCAGCCCTGTAATGAACATCGTTTCCTTATCTCTTTTATAAATTGCACCTCCCAACGGAACTACTTTGATTTTCACGATCCAATTCCACTATGAAATTTTCTGCGCAAATTGGCGTCAACTTAGCTCCCTGCTGCATCTTTTTTGAAAAGTTCCTCAACTGTACGTTCAAGGCTCATAGTTCGAACAAGATTTTCAGTCTATTGGTGTTTATTGAAGAGACGACGCCGATATTGTCGACACCAAGGAAGAACCCAGTACTCTTGACCGCCAACTGTAACATGATCTATCGTTATACCTGTACACAAGAAAGCATATTTATCGGCTGTATGTCAAGGCAACAGGGAACACGCATTCACGAGTATAACTCTAGATGGTTAACTGATTCGACAAACGGGACTCCGCATAACGACACCTGAAATAAATGAAACACAAACTGAACGCAGCCACTGTTCTCAAAAAATCGTGGCACATCCTGGAAGTTGCAGATTCTGTGAAGATTTACCAGACCAGTCCTATTCCTTTTGTACAGAGACAAATGATCATCTCCTTAGCTTTACCTTAGTTACTCCTACTTTCTTTTGCAAAACCTTCTTCTACTCTTGCACTTGCATATACCTTAACCAGACATCAACCTGAAAGTTCAGTTTGACCCTTGCACGTCGAGTTTTCGACTTTCAAGTCAGTGTGAACAACAACAATTACTACTTAACCTTTGACCCGTAATTCTTAAAATTTAAATGTCAATACCAATATTCTTAGTAATGATAACATCATTCCAGTGCTTCTAGAACGTCACTGATTTGCCACTGAAGAACATAGGGTCTGCATCTTTTTGTGACCATATCCACCTACTTTTAATAGTTTGTACCATTTCCGCTGTAGTAGCTGATGCAAAACAAACGAAATGTCATTATACAGGCAACATTGCGCCTTACTACTGATGTGAGCCAAGAACACGGATGGCTCATTGGTTATTTATTCAGGAAACCAACACATGGAATATACGTTTCAACATGACAACAAACAAAAGCACTCATGTATATATGATACTGGACCCGGAAAGTCACGTTTGCCATAGACCCCAATGATCAGTTCATTTATACACCGGAAACCATTTTCTGTCATGCTAGACTGTGATCTTTCTCCTTGTATTCTTCCCGCGGCTTCTTCAGTGTCAAAATCTATGCTGTTGTCCCACTACTCAATGGTAGTAGTGTGAATAGTATGGTGCGATCGCTCGTTCTCACTTCACCACTCGTACTTTCAAATATTAGGTTTTGTTCACTCTATTTCGGGTCGCAGAAGCATTTCATATTTTTCATTCAGTTAGCCATGACAAAAAATTCAGACCTCGATAAATGAAATTTTTTCGTTCCTCCCTACCAGTCTATTTTTAAAAACTTACTGTTTATATATCTACAGCAAGTTGACAAGACAATGGGAGGATGAGTATTATACGCACATACAAAAAAATGGACAAACCTTTTTAATTTTTATAAGTAGTTTGTCAGATTTAATAATTTAGAAGAAACTCAGTTGCGAAAAATCCGGGCTCTGGCTGGATTCCAACCAACGACAGAAACAACAATGTCACTGTCCACCGGTGGCGTTGGTGCATTCCACTGTAAACTGATCGAGAAATCCTGCTTGAGTAGTCAGTCGGCTGGATCATTTGGTGGATTCCATATGATACAATTGTTTGGGTGGGTCACTAAGTCCAAAAGTGAGATTTCTGAGATTCCGGTGTGGCAAAGTAGCTTAGCTGGTGAAGCATTTGCCTCGTTTGGACATGTTGTTTTTGTTGCTGGTTCGAATCCAGCGGAAGTCCGGATTTTTCGCAATTGGTCTCTCCTTTTTAAATCTACCACGTTGGATGATGGCATCACCATCTGTCGACGTGAAGCCAGTATATGAGATCCGGTTTAACTCCGCTCGGAGAATGTCAGTATCCGGAATGTGAAGTTACCTAACAAGATTGTGTACAAAGTAACTGAGCCCTATTGCTGTTATGCATTCTAGGATCAAAGCTTTCGAGTTTCAGCCAATCACGAGATCAGACGGCTCTGCGCTTCAATATACTAACAAGAACGATTTTACATCATAACCCTGCGATATACAGGATGTTTTAGCTAGCCGGTAAATCAATGCAAACCGGACTATATGCACACACTTCCAATGGTTTTGTAGTAGTGGTGAACACGTTAGTGAATGACTTAAGTAAATGTAGAGGTAATTCACTGGGCTATCAGTGATAAAAAAAAGGAACAAAAGGAACGCAACGATTTACGATAATTAGTGGCTTATGTCACAGAAGCTGATCATGGGTATTTGGGATAACTACCGTAATAGTTCAGATTGCCAATGTATGAGGGGCACAACTGCCGGGGAATTGGGATTATATTGCGGAATTGAGATCGGAAGTGTGACAAAGCACTGAATACGTCTCAGTCAAAACATATGAGTGATAGGTCAATGTAATATTGTGAAATGTTTGCTCAAACAAATACGCACTGACCGATATGCGCAGAATGTGTCTCTCAGCGGAAGGTCAACTTACACACCGTGAATTAAAGGCACAAGTGATGTAAAATCCTGAAGGTTCAAAAAATTAAATACGTTTTGCTATTAAGTAGATTAATCACTATTTAGTTTCAATCTAATTATAAAACTAAAAGTTATCCACGAATTCCTGCGGTGGAGTTAAAGTGATTGCGCAATATTCTACAAACATCATTTAAAAACTTATTACTATGCCATCGCTGTACAGTCGGATGCTACAACTCTCAGCCTATTCATTTATGCTGGAATTCATTAATTTTTACGTAGGTTAAAATAGAAGTTGGCACAGACTGGTTCAGAGCACGCCTCAAGAACACGATGTTCTTAATATTTTAACTTAGTCAGGGGCATATGCTTAAGTATACTCCCTTCGTACCAGAAACTTTGTTTAAAACCCGTAACCACATTTCACACGTGATTATATAATTTTTGGTCATATACGCGAATTTAATAAAACAAAATCTGAGGACATGATCAGGTTATTAAGAAATTTTGAAAGAGTTGCTCAGTAATGCTGATGAATATTTTACTCCACTCGTACAGGAATAATTGAATTCATTGGCCAACTATCTATCGTCGAAAGGAAAGATATCTTAAGTTTTTCTTGTATCAAGCCAGCTGCAGGAAATGGTGGATGAAATAATATCGAAGGCATGCTAATTCAACACATTTCTGAGCAGTATTCTGCACAATATTCATATCTACCTTTAAGTTGTTTCCTCGGCTAATACAAATACACAGCTGAAACAAGATACACCGTCAGCTCCTCTGAATCGTTGGGCTCCATTTGCCAATTTGACGCGGCTCGCACAAAACGTTGCAGCCAGATTGCTCACGAGGCTGTCTCTTTTTGCCTAAACTCCTCCCCGTGTACACAAAAAGGGCCTATTTGCCTCAGCCATTTGTTAGAAATCATGGGGACGTAATTCAAACACACTCAGTCCGTATCTTTCGTGTATAGTTTATTTAATCACTGTAATGTGGGTGAAGATTTTTATGTT
>JTDE01000626.1:152617-165327 GCA_014338405.1 Paragonimus skrjabini miyazakii
TATATGGAGCCATAGAATACACACACTTTTCTGCATGGTATTTCGCTTATCCCATGTAGGTGTAAATATGTATGTGCGTTTGTTTGCGAAATCGATACATTCCGTTAAGTAACATGTGGAGTATGTGGTAGGAAGTGAACTTTAAAGACGCTAAATCCCAGGTGCGTCTTTAAGGGGACGCGTAAGAGAGTATGAAGACAAGGGCATTGAAGTGCACACTATTGTCCAATTTTTGCCAAAGTAATTCAAGCGGAAAGGTCGTAGTTGTGTAGTTACAAGTCTACATACACAGAGGAGCCTAGGTTTACTGTGAAACAGTGTGTACATAAACACTGACAGACCACTCAAATTACCTGCTTCAACCGCTGATTATGTCAGTTGCCAATTATCTGAATATGAAGATCAACTTTTATAGTTTTCTGTTTGGCGTCGCACGTTCCGCTGTTAATAGCAGAATAAGCAACATCAATAGCAGTTGATTCGTCTAAATTAGGGACTTCACAGGAACTACCGAAACCTTTACGTTTACTTGTAAGGGAATAACAGATTGTCTTCTAATTCTTGTAAACGCTTGAACAACGCGTGTTTGGCTTGTATCCTTAAAGTTGATTCAAATAAGATTAGCCGTCTTTCGACACACTCTGTTCAGCCCACAGTATATTCTGACAAGCGACTAGCATAGGAAACACAGCAAATAGAATATCACCTGAAATCACGAAAATTGATCTTCAATTCGATTTTATTGTGAATCTTTATTCATCTTTATGCTCTTTGGATATGAAACTGTTTTAGATTTAATGATTTGCACATCAAGTATTAGCAAGTAACTCCGCGAAAATTGATTGCCGCCGATAGTCAAATCAGACTTGGTGATAATCTATAAACATGTCTATAGCAGTTAGTTTGAAAAATCCTAGTGACTTTCAAATTAAATTGGCAGCCTTGCAAAACGGCTGTCTCAGACACTGGACTTTTTATCTCTGTTATCATCTCTATCTAGTAGGGATAAATTTTCTTTCCGATATCCCTCTATGGCGTGTCGCAATATGAATGAAAGTTCATGCAAAGTAGTTCCTACTTTCGCAAAGGTTTCTGTCTAAGAATCACCTTTGTGACTTGTGAGCAGTCAGGCACACATACGCCTGATCTTTCCTTAAACGAATGTATTTCGTAAGGACCTTAGTTCCATTATCAGACTACATTTGTGTATACCAGGTCTTAAACACAGGAAGCTGTCTCAGCAGCGGGTAAAAACCAGGACAAATGTAATAACACCGTGAAATTCAGTTGAACAAATTCCGATTTCAGCGGGTGTATCGATAAGTGATAACACGTGCGCTTTATTTCGGACTCCATCGACACCTAACTAGTGTTGTTATAAGGCTTCAAAAGTTGATAAACGGTAGATCAGCGTTGAATCGGTAAAGATCAGATCATTTTAGTCACACTTGTAAGTGAGTATTAGGCAAGTTATGACTGTTAGCTCGGCCCAAGTTTTCAATAACTTTCCCAGACTGCTAACTATTATGTTCATTTCTTTAACCGTGCCATTACTCGGAAAACTCTGAACCAACAGTTGTGGTCGTCAGAAAGAATAAATGCGGAGACATCCTTGGAATCAATTTTTCATTCAAGGTCAGACCAGGTAGACCTGAACTAGTAAAACAGGATATTACTTCCATAAAACGTCTCTGTTTAACATCTGCGTTTTCAGCTGAAACATCAACTACAAACATTTGTAGGTTTGGCATACAGAAAGAGTCTCCAGGCAACATCTTTCAAAAATAAGCATTAAAGTCAAGTTCTTCTCTTGTCTGAACTCATCAAAACTGTCCATCTTTCCCTGACCGAGACTTGAAGTCCGGTCATACCTTCTACGCCATTGACCTCATATTGACATTCAGGTTTTATTAGTTCACTCTCACATACTACTGGGCGAATTCTGCTGACCGACTTTATCCAACTGGGACAAATACAGTAGCTTATATAACCCACCATTATCTGATGAAACAGCTTTCTTCCTGATAACCTTCTACGACTTAATTAAGAACAGATAAACGAATCTAATCACATCTTGTACTAAACAGTCGAATACTTTAAAAGTAATATCTTTTTCATAGTGTAAATTACGGAAAGAAAATTAACAGAGTTTTTGAACTTTTTGTTTTCCCGACCAAAAGTATTAATTCGACTAACCACTCATAAAATATTTGTCGTCTTTTTGTCAGCCACACTAACATTCGAGGTTCTAATTTTAAAAACAGACAACTCACCGTCTGGCTTGAACTTCCCCCAGCTTCGTCCAGTCGTTCGGAGAGAGCATCAATTTGGAAACTCATGTCGGCTGCATGACGTTCGGCCTGTAATTAAATTTCACGGACATGGTTGTTAAGTAATGGTAGCATAAGAGAAGATGGAGTTGTGCCTAACTCTCTGGCTGTTTGTTAAATAGTGATGTAGAGGTAACTAGTTTTGATAGTTTCATGTTCTGTTGTGTATCAGTCGTGCATTTTAGACCGTGGAACTCTCAACTCCAAACGAGGCGGAATCCATGGTTCGTATGCGCTGTAGATTCCACCTTGTTCAGTGATGAAACGTTTAATATACTAGCCGGTCAATTGGGCTTAACGAATAATTAGGTCTAACCGTACTGTCTAATTAGATCATTAGTAGGAAGCTCACGCAGTGAGTTCTAACTTCTGGATCTCGTAACTTCTTTCAACAACGTTCAGAATTTTGTGATAGTAAGACGATCATGCCTATCTCAACAAGATGATGTCAACCGGCGTTGACACAACACAAGCTTGAATAAACGCATTTGGATACATGCCATATAAACGCTTCGAACGGTTAAAATAGAAAATATGTCCACTGACATTTCACGATTAGTCAAAGCAAACAAAGCGTCATTGATGTAAACATTTTGACAATGGTGAACCATGAGCTACCAAATTAAGTACTAGTGTCCACACTTGTGATAGCCCCTTAGAGTAAACGCTCATTGATTTTTACTTTAATACCGATGGATTTTTCCAAATAATCTTATTGCATTTTATCTGGTTGGGTTGACAGTAAGTAAAAACACGCACAACTGAAATTTAAAGCACTATCGTGAGCATTGTCTGGTGAGATTTAGAGAACAAACCCTCAGTTTCTCGTCACTCATTAAACCGGAAAATGACTTAAAAACGATGCATTCTATGATACAGTCAAGCGCTATTTAACTGCGAAGGCTTCCACCATCTGTCTATTTGGAGTTTTTAAACAATTTACTTTTGTATGTCTGCACGCTGTCCGATTGTCTCCAAGATTCAAATTATGAATACTATACAACAACCACTCGGTTTCTACTACGAAAAGTAACTCACCCGTACTCGCGCATCACGTTCTAAATCCAGCATGTCTTCCAACTCACGTACACGGCTCTACAAACCGGAAAAATTAAAGGAAACAGTTTACGGCTATTATCTTACGAAGTATACTAGATATGTATTAAGCCCTACTAGGTATACACTGCTGTATCAGCTCCGGTGTCAACCACATTGCATGAACTTTGGGTCGACTTACCTCCAGTCGAGTCGTACTCGGCGAAATACCTCGGTAAATCGTACGGGAAATCTTCACATGAGACTCAGATTCGTGACTCATTTTTAGTCAGACGGTTGGTGTAAGGGCTTTGCTTCTGCTTCTGCTGTTGTTGCACAGCTGACGAAAGTTAACAATCCGATAGAGGGATAGAAATTACAGATGGGTATGCAAGAAACGTTTGCGATTTATATGTCACGCAAACGGGAACGCAGAGTTCATGAAACACTCTCCGACCGGGAAACGTTTGAACCTTTGAAATCTGTGACACTCAGCCGGTGAAGCTGACCAGCGAGATCTGGCTGGCTGCACAGTAAAATATTGGAACCTGTTCGGCGTGTGGGTGGAACGGTGGGACCAGTGCCGGACAGGATTCCCAATGTGCACGCAGTACAGACACATACCATAGCACACACACACACCAGCTCGTTCGAATGAGATGTGGACGCAAATCTGCACAATCTGTGTACCTATGTGCACGTATGTTTGCGACCCCATACAACTGGTAGTGCAAGCCGGCAATCATTGCCATGCACTGGGATGCCAACCAATCGGGTGGTGTGTTTGGACAATAGTGATCCATAAAGGACAAATCTAATTTTATCTTTCTATCCAGCCCAAGTACAACCGGCTACCCGTACCCGAATCCCCATCCGCATGACTTCAGTAAGGCGCATATAGAAACCGATTTTGTCCTTGTGACTATCCATAACCGGCCAGCTAAATCAGGCGTTTCGAATGCAAAGAAAAAATATCCTTGGCCCTAACTGGGATAGGAAGGCAGTTGTTACACCCACACTTACATCCACTCACCATACATAGCGAAACACTTGCACAACAAAACCGGCTTAGTGTGCTTGCACTGTTGCGAACTCTGTGGATAGTTAGACAGGCGTGTGTGCTTACGTACCATTCCACATTCCATTCCACCAAACATCATTATCGATTAACGTGTTACGTACTTTGGTAAATGTGTTTCTTAGTTTGACTGGAAAATAATGGCGTCTGTTCAATAGCTTAGACGTGTTGCCGACAAACATCGAACTCAGCATCCACAAGGATTGTTATATTAAATGGTTCTAAACTGAAAGTCACTTACGTAGGCGCTATTCTATCTCGAACAACTGCACAACTTTGTTTCTTATACAATTGCCGCACTAAAGACTTGTCCCAGTCACAAGACATCAATAAATCTAGCATGATTCCCGTAGTTTATCCTTTCCTTTTGGCTACAGAATAAGTCACCATCAAGTAACTAGGTACAATTGGAACAGGGTATCTAAAATTTTATGAACAGAAGTACTGGTGAGGAATTCACTTAATGCTTCACATTAAAACGCTGATTTTTTTTTGGACATACTGAATGGTTAAAGGAAAGAGAGCAGCGTTTCATAGAATTGAAAATGATTCGTCCACCAACATCACTGTTCCAAACTATCTAACTGGTATGATTTTACTCCATAAATCTATACAGTGTAAGCGACTACTTACCGAGCATTTGGTACTAGAAGTAAGGACGACGTCAAAACAAAGCGAAAACCCCCCGAGAATCTGACGTTAGAAATACAAACAGAACCTACTAATTGAAAAGCTTGAAAAGCTTGTTTTCCATACACATAAGACGATCGGTAATGCATAAACCGCATATCAAAATTTGGTTAGCACTACAAGTATCTTATTCAGTTACGAAATAGTAAGGTGGGTCGAATCGGTTTGTTTTCTGGCGCACACCAATGACCAAGAACGGTTGGTCTGTGCAGATATCCAGAACTGCGATGATACAAGAATAAAGTGTAAAAGTTTCAAGTGGAATGAAATTGATATCATTACATTGCAATACTTGTATTTTTGTTGCTTCTGTCGAAGGAATGAAAAGTTTACAGTGGAACAACAGAAGAATTAACATTAACCCTGTGGCTAACAACCACAATGTTAGACCAGATTGGCCTATCTATTTGGGAGCTTATTACTAGGTAATGAAGCTAGCCACTTCATTTCGGAATTGTGTTGTAACATTTAAATTGGTGTCTTCGTCAAGTGCGGATGAATGGTCGTGCACTTCACGCTCATCGATTCCATTCATTTTTGGAACAATCCACTCGAAACATCATTTTTATTACTATTAATAGTTGTACAGTAGTGTCTGTACACACTGCCTCACTGTTATAGGGTCGTCGAAAGAAAATTAACTCTTGTCTAGTGTAAAGAGAAAAACCTAAACTTGCCCATTAAAATCAAGATCACTACGTCTCCCAAAGCAGTGAGGCAGCTTCCTTGAAGATGACCTGTCGTCACCTTCAAAACTCTGTTCATTACCTTATCTTATATTACACTCTAATTTTACGTCCTTACTCTCTAGATACTACATTTAAACGTGCCACTGAGCTCAACTAACCGTCATCTGTTTCACTGTTTCTACCTACAGGATGTGATTCACAAAAATTACGCCAGAGTACGTGTTCTGTTGTGAGAGGGATTTTACACTGGTATAGTCGTATTTCATGGATTACTTCAGTTAGACTTTCGGTAGAAAAGCCTTGCTTTATAATTTACAAAATGAAAATACAGCGCACTGGTAAAGGTTAAAGCTTGAATTCTCCTTGTTAACCGATCTAATTGCACACTTATTCTCCGGTGAAGTGGACACCCATCATCTCAGTGGTAGTTTTTCACTGCAATGACTAACAGAAACACTTGCTCTAACTTTAAGTTCGAAGTTCATGTTATGTGTCTTCAAAGTGGACAACATTCTGCTGCAAACTACCATGCCTTTACGCATTGCTTTAAGAAACAAACCATTTTTGCAAGTCCAGTGCATGATATCTGATACAGGTTAACAGTTTCTTAACGTTATGCAGCAGTTTCAACCCTCCTACGGAATATCATTTGTTGCTTTGTACCTGCTAACGTGTAGAAATCTGTTCACCATCATATGACGCACAGAAATACAGGTTGATGTTTTTGATTTTGAATGATCTATGCACAAAAGTTCTACCGAGCAAACAGACAGGATGTGCTTCTGGGGTGGAGCGCATTAAATCATCTTTTGGAGAAATGAATTTAGCGCGGTCTAGTGAGTACCAATCAGAATTGACTGAACCTGTGACATAGGAGTATGACTAATGTGACCTTATTTCGACTGTTAGTACTACGGTTAATCAGAAGGCAACAACACACCGGTAAAAAATGTCAAACAATACGCCAGTCACTTAGGGTAGGACTTGGAGCTTGATACTTTTGTGCTTGCGTTGGAAAGAAATTTTCCTTCACCATGCAGTTAAAAATGGAAAGTATTCTAATTTTTCTGGTGACGTTTTTCTTGTTGTACCTAGACTTATATACTCGTTCTGTCGTTTCCAAGAGTTAGATTTTCTTTAAGTTATGTAACTATTATCCCGGTGCACCTAGTCAATTATTTGTAAACCAGTATACTCGTAGCTTCAGTCGTATAAGTAGATCATTGCGTTTCTTCACATGGATGATAGTCTGTCCAAGTTTGGGAGAATACAAGTGATGTAGCCAAATACACTTTTTCTCCGTCAAACTCGACTTAAGTTCATTCTGCACCGTACAAGAAAATACCACAAACGTATAACTGTGAATCGTCCTTAAACTTCAGACGTTGGTTACGTTACTACTACCTAATTGCAATAATACTAAATGCCATGACCATGGTCTCACATTGATGCAAGCAGGCATTATTTATTAACGTCGAAATATGCTGTCAATTTGATCTAAACTATTTATCATTGAACGCAAAAGTTAGATGTAATTGTGACAAAGCTTCCTTAGAGATAGATGCAAAAGTTACGTATGGATAATCTATCCCATAATATTGTCCCGTTGTCACAGGATGTACAACGTGTGTCAGGTAGGTAAAACAGGTTGACAAAGTTGTGGCTTCACTGATAGTCTATGTATGTGTGATATATCAGATTCAATAAAAAAAAGTGGAAAAGAAGTCTGTCGGTGTGTTATCATCCGATAATTCACGTCATTGTACAATACAGTAAAATTAATTACGTACCGAACGACTTTCTTTGCCTGTGTGTCACTTTCAAACCGAAGGCAATGTAATAAGTGTGAAGGTGGCAGCCAATGGAGAACTGGTTGGTTCCTACTAGGCTGTGAATTAAAAATCTTTCGGGGATAGCAGACGTAGCTACTATATTTTCGCGCTACTTTTTACGGCAACAACAGGTAACGGAAACTTGAATGTTCAACGTGCACGACGTCCGACTTCGAGGCTGGAGTTCAGTTATCTATGTAACTGTCAAAATGCGACGTTCCGCATCTTTAATGGGAACAGGTACGATGCGGTATGTGTGCTTGTAAACAATGTCTGAGTTAACTGTGCTACCTGAACGGACCAGTCGATCTAGAATTGCGTTAGAAATTCTGTTCTACTGCCCGGTCGTCGGCCAATTGCGACATTATTCGCGTATTCCTACCAGAAAGTGTCTCATTGTGTACTGAACCCGTATTTTGCTTTATAAGATCAAGAAAAAATAGTGGATGCCCTATTAGACTCCGTATACTCTAACTGAAAACGCAAGGCTTTATTTGGAACGATACTCTTGGTTGCGTACTATGAAGGGCGGGCCCCAAGACCGTGTTTAACTGACTAGTGATGAACATGCAACGTTCTTGTTGTATGGATAGTTCACGTAAATTTCCATTTTTCTTCTAGAATGTACTGGTTTCTATGGTTCCATCTGATTCATATTGCGCATTAATAGTTTATGAACACCTACGAACCAGGGCCTAGGCTCTAAATTCAGAATTTTGTCTGTACCAGTTTTGCCTCTGCTGAATTTGTACTGAGCGATGGGAGTGATTACATCGTTCATCCAAGGCCCTGTTCTGATGCTGTACCTCCGAAACGATCCGTACAAGCGTTCCAGCATTATCATAACACGGAGGAGTTACTCCTCAGCTTCATTCTGTTTCCATCGGAAATGTCAAATAGTGTTTACCAGCGATAGTAAAAGGTGGACATATCCGCTACGACCTGCGATGAGGGGTACGCTATCTACGCGTCTGTTCGATCAAACCAGCTCAGTTTGCCTGTTCGCGTATTCGTACGAACATGCCAGCAATGATTCAGTTCAGCGACAACCTAAGTAGAACAACTCCCTTCTGGTGATAGTACCTTGGACCATATTCAATTTGTGTAGCTTGTGTGCAGTGTTACAAGTGGACACCTGCCCGTCCGAAGATCACATCATTCGAACGAATACAGTGGGTGCAGATGCCGACAACTTAGTCTGTTAGTGTGGTATGTTAAGTTGGAACATAGTGCAACGATGGCACTGTCTGATTTTTCAAGGGTTTTAGTAATTGGAACGAGCCTCTAAATTTCCAAAAGTTATGCTCGCCACTGCGACAGGAATTGACGATGCGGACTGATCATGTCTAGCATCGGACTTATGGACGATATCCAAATAGCCTCGTCGATATTGATTATCTTAGTAATCGGTTTAAAGCGTAGAATGGAAACGAGAATAAAAGTCATTGTTGAAAAGAACGGCTGTCCCTCAGAGCAGGCCTCTACCCAATAGAAAGGTTGCCCCGTCAGTTCATCTATCCCACCTATGCCTCCGCTTTACCTGGCTATACAGGATATGTATCACCTAGCATTCTAACTCATTTCGAATTTTCTTGTTGAGTTTCAGAACAGCCAAACCAAACATTATACAGTGCATATCTTCATGCATACGATTACGTGAATGAAGTCGCTGCTTGCAAGATTGTCAACGAAGCCCGAACAAAATTTCATGGCTTGTTAATTACATGTGTGAGGCTTCTTAAAACCAGGGGTGATCCAGTGCAGGCGACCAAATAATAATCAATCAGACGGATATGCTTTGGATTGATTCATCTTAGGTTATGACAGTAGACAAGGCGGTATATTCGCTGTAATCCTAAAATCTGCATAAGACCGTTTCCTATATTTTGTGTAGAATAATCTGTTCGAAAACTCCAAAGGATTGCTGTTTTTTCTGTCCATCTGCTCAATTTCTGTTTAACTAAAGCCAACAAATGCAAGATCTCGTAACAAAACTTAGTAGATGAGTCATTTTGAGGGGAATAGGTCATGGTTGCTGTTAAAGCAACGTGAGTGATTAGTTTGGACGATAAACAGGTAGGGAACAGAACTTTCAAACACGGTTGTAGAGAGTGTGCAGGCTAGCATTGATAAAACACCAGTGTAATAAAGTGGTGGTCCAAATTCCAGGAAATTGGGTCACCGTATAGTCTGTTTATGAGAAGTGAACATTTGTCTGTATGAGTGGTATGGCACGTAAACAAGGCTACATACAAAGTGATTACTTATCGTGAAACTACAGTTTTCCGACATTTGGAATCAGTTATGTTGTACCTAAAACAGTGTTATATTTCAACACAAACAAATATGTGACATCTAGGGTCATAGCAATAGGCCCCAGAACATTCGAGAGAGGAGACCAATGGAAAACGGAGTTCATCATTTGAATGATACACCCAGGCACAGACAAGCAGACGAATGCAGTCAGTGCTAGAGCATACATACTTGGAATACCCCTCACTTCAAAGGGTCAGCTAATTCACACAACATGGTCACGATCAATAAGAAGACTGTGTGCGGGTGTTTGCATAGTCGGCCTATAATAACCTTGACTTTTCGTCGGGGTTGTTCGGCTGTGTTCTGTATGTGGCTGACATGTTCACTAGTTGGCCATTTCTAGCAAGCGTGTACCAAAACGTATAGCGCACAACATTTTCAGCGGGGATCGCAACAGTTGGGAATCAGTTAACCGGGTATGGTTAATAAATTGTGCGAAAATTCTTTCTGAATGCCAGTTGCAGTCAAGTGCCTGAACTGTGGACCCCTGGAAGATACTTCCGAATCATCTGTTACTCAATTACTTGTGAGAGTTGATACACCGGCCGTTTGATTCGAAGGAGCTGGATATAGCTGGTCACGCCTAGTGTGAGGTTGCTGATATTGTGGGCCAGCTGAAAGGCTTATTTAAACGCAGTGACTGTTAACGAATGTGGGTGGTATTCAATTTGAAATAATCAAAATTCCCGAAATGCAACATAAACCATAGCAAATGATTTGTCACCTTGCTTTAAACAGATTTGATGTCACTCGCACGAATTATAGCCAGAAGATATCACAGGCAGCTGGGCATCACAATCTTTTCAACAGGATATGCCTAAAGCATCAACGGTCATTCACTGAAACCATAGGGTAATTTTTAGTCAACTCACTGCATTCTATATTTAAGCAAGGGCGTGTTACTTATTTCAGTAACAGTCTGTGATGGCGACTGTAGTAGAGTGCAACGAAGAGATTGCAACAACAATTCAACTGATCTAATTGAATCCCTAAATTTACATTCCGACTGGAAATAAAATCATAGAAATCAAGTCTCCCACAACGGTACATTGGCAAATAAAGAGTGGACGTCGATCGAATACATCATCATGTGAACTAAGTGAATTGTTCTCCCAAACTTCTGCTAGCTTGAAAGAACTATGAACACAATTGGGAGATAGAAGTTCATGAATTGGTTTGAGGATGTACATTAACTATCGCACAAGTTTTTGTTGTACGCCGAATTGTCCATGAATAATATCGGTCGTATTGGGAAACCTGCCTTTTTGATTTTTAGCGAACCTCTCATTCTCGATGTGTGCGTACCTGTTGAAATCAATTGCTTACACTGAATTTCAGAAATATACCCCTGTAGTATAAATATTAGCAGATTCCTCGGTACCTGTTTTTCAATCAAGAAATTGTTAACAGGACTGATATCTAATTTGAATTTTCGTCTAGAAAAAGTATCACACTCAGCCTCGTTACATAGTCCTCATCCTTCACAATGACAACGCCAGAACCCTTATCTGTCTTGAGGTAGACTGGACCAGTAATTTATTTGACCTCCTTGATGGCTCTGTAGCTCTATTTAAGGAGTTGCATCCGATATGTCAGTTACCATCAAACCTATCGTCTGTTGTAAAAGTGTGTAGATAGTGAGGTGTTCTGTTGGATCTGTAAATGTACATCATCATCCTTCATTCTACCTCACGAATAAAACACCTCATATTTACGTGTCATCCAGGACTGTTAGAAGAGACAGACACTTGCTGAGTGTTTAACTGGCCGAACTGTTGCAAACCTAACACCCGTAGAATTAAGACGTCCTAGTGTGGTTGTGATTGTGCTCGGATGCAGATGCCGTTGACTCATTTATACAGGAGCTGCTGCCTTTCCATTTAGCTCAGTATGATGAAACTCAGTTCAGAGCAATCTGCGAGATAGTAATTGTCTATCGTTTGAACGCTACCCAAAATTATTTTACAATCAACTGCTCCAGATAACTGTAGAATGCTAGCAGTCTATGCTTTCGTTCATGCCTTGAGTTTCTCGTTGGAAAACCTTTAAGACACAAAATTGTGATATCGGACGCAGTTAACAGTTCAGGTGAAGTTAAACTCAGCATCACTACCTGCATACTTTTCTGTTTTGTTAGCACCAGCTCTGCACGTAACTGTGATCGTCCTGGTCACAGTTAATCATCACACTGTGACCAATGCCAACTTTCTACATAGGGCTAACAACAGTATTGTCTGTCCTTGTTTTTTCTTGCTCTAAGGTGATCTGTGCAGCGACCTTGGTTGTACGGCAAACAAAAAATGTCGCAAAGGTTAAAGCTTTGAGGTGAATAGGAAGTTGGCAATAAACTGACGATTAGGACAACAAAAGTGGTCAAAGTGTTTTGTCTTATTTCCTTTGAATAAGTGGAAATGAGATCAATGGTCATGGCGGTTGTGCGGAATATTCAACCACAAGAGTTATGGCAACGTATCGATTTTTAACGAGGTAAAGGGAGGAGCAAAATAATAAACAGATTTATGCGATTAGTTTCTGACTAACCTTTCTTTAAACCTGAGATTGTTTGTGTTTGTTATATACATGACATACGAGATAAAAAAATGGTTTTGGGCTTAATAAACAAAAGTTTACACAAGTGAGCTTGAATGTCTGTCTGTTACTACTGCGGAATGTACATTTGATGGATTTGTAGGCAGCCTGATCATTGACGATGTAGTTGTTAGAAACTACCTACTCAACG
>JTDE01000626.1:188544-212866 GCA_014338405.1 Paragonimus skrjabini miyazakii
TTATATATATATATATATATATATATATATATATATATAACACGTAAAGTGACAAACGTGTCTATGTAGACTGAGTAGACGATACATTATGAGTGTGTTGCGAACTATTAGTGGCAAAGGTGGACATTGTATGCCCACGAGACAGTGAATATTGTACAATTGCAATCACAAAACCACTGAGTAGTTAAGAAGTCGGCAGAGAGTATAACGTAAATATGATGAACCATCACAGGAATCAACTACAAATAAACGTAACTGGGATCAACGGGGTAGAAAGTACGAATGTGGCGATACCATAACGTTTCTTTCACTCTCATCCATCGTAAACTCAAAACAATCTGATTCTATACACCAAACAGGCAGATAGACATGGTGACTGAGAAAACGTGAATTAGTATATGATCATACTCATTGTAATCCAATAAGTTGTCTAAACCACGTTGCACAAAAAATGCCGGTTGGTAAATCCTGATAAGTGTGGTATAGTTTCATACAGCCAGATGTATATGCACTACTGGTAAGCTATCAACAGAAACAAAGATCCAAGGCAAAATGTTAATAGCGAATGGATGCTCTGAAAAATCGACTGGAAGTGGTGATAAGATTAACAAGAGTAACGAGCTCACTTAAGAGGTTCAGAATAGAGACAGTTCTTGCCTTACAATCCCCAAAAATTTTCTAGTGAACCATGTCAAGCAAAGACCAAATTCTGCTCTAGTTCGTACGTAAGTGTTTAAGCAGTTGTGTTTGGTTCAAACTACCAACGGACCGCTTCTGTCCCCAACGTTATGCATCAGTTCACGTGCAATTGCACAACAGATCAATTGCAATTTCAACGGACAGCCGATCACGTTTCGAAATGGTTGGATTAACTGATGATACAAGACGTGCAGCTCGAAAAGCCATGGTTAAACATCTCATGACAGCGAGTCATCAGGTTGACTTATTTAATCCAGCCAAAACGTCGTTGTGCAATCACAACATTACTGGGCCTAAGGAAAGTCACGCTTATCCAAGTTTACTGGCAAGCGTTACCTGCACAAGGTGGTTGAGACAACCAATGGGATTATCGTGGTCCAGATTACGTAATACTTCACTCGACTGGATGTGTGCCCACTCACGATTGGTTTTAATATGTTTGATATAGGTAACCTGTATAACCAGTCTGCGATTGACGAGAGTAAACGAAATGTTAACAAATGCCGATGAACAGAGTCGAACAAGAATGGATAGAGTAATTTTCCGTGCACGATCCGTACGGATCAAACATGTATACGGGGTGGTTAGCATAGCTCAACCAACTCGGGTCAGACAGAACAAACGCACAACTCTCACCCCTAACTCGTTTAGATGGTAGTTATTGAACATAAGTGTCTTCAACATTGTATCGCTACGCTGATCAACAACGTCTTCAGGACACCGTCTGATTAAAAACGGCATATCCAGCATCATACTCGACTGGACAGCAAAAGTAACAAAACAATAAGTATGAAGTAACTTTGAAACAATCAGTGGTCTGCTGTATGATAAAGCTATGCAGGTTTATCAATGGTCAGGATTGCTGCAGATGTCTCGTTACAAGTGTTGGAATATTCTGCGATATGTTCCTGTTCAATAAAAGGTCACACCTGATAACTATTCAGTTAATGTGAACCCAAAGGTATTCTACGAGATTGAGATCAAGAGGTCGAGTAACATAATGTGAACAGTCAATACGGCAACTTGAAGAGTATCTATAATGATGCAACGCATGTACTACACAAACAATCGATCTTGTGTCAGACAAGTGGATCGGTTTGTCGCGATTACAGACAAGAATGAGAGCAATTGTACAGGAATTTTAAAAATAAACAAAGCAGGGTTAAACAATCAGAAGATCTGTGCAGTAAAACCTTACGACAAACGACACCAAGAACAACCTGCAGCCACCTGGCGAATTGAGCCAACTTGGCTAACAGCCTATGATAAATAAACCACATGGAGCTGTACATGAGCACTGTTGGTGTCAATCGGAATTAAATCAATTTAGTACATTAATATACATACTTAGGCAACAAGTTAAATACCTGGTCGAGCAAAACTCACATTCACCAAAGCGATTTTGATAATTTCACCGGTAGAGCATTACAGAAATCAGATGGACACAGCAAAAAGTAAGACGTACATCCCAGATAGAGTGCCCATGGAAGAGCGACCTGAGAAATTCTAGTATTCATTAACAAGTGAGATGACAAGATAAGAGAAGCGTGGACGATAGTAGAATTTTCATGTCAGGACGTAGGTCCGAAAAGCTGATTTGATGATTTAAGACGAGTGGAATGATACAGTCAAAGCATAGTCAACGAAGGTAAATAACAATACTGTGTAAACGTTACCTCCTGAGCCATTGAACAAACGGGTTCGAGTGAGCATTTTCATCCGGGGACCGGCCCACAAACTGTGTAACTCCCGGCACGTATAGGTACAATGTTCAACGACTGTAGCCACTTCTAGAGAGTGATTCTCCGATATTAGCTCTGCTAGTAAATGGCGAACACGCGGAAGACGTTGAGAAGGTCGATACGAAGCGAGAAAATGTCGACTCTCTGGTGCCAAACATAGAGAAACAAGACTCCCCTCAAGTGGAAGACTGTGTGGGGAATAGTCGGTTACTGCTTGGAAGGAGTGGATCACCGGTGGATTTGAATTAGCCCCGAATAAATCGGGAGACTGACGATCAGCTTCCAGCACAGGAGATAAATCTCCAGCATGAGCAGTAGTTTCTTCGGTAGCTACAGTTTCCGATGGTATGCGAGTTACTGAAGGATCACTGGAAGCTTCCGCCATGAATGTGATCTAACATGAATACATAATAGAAATAAGATCCAGTGGGCGACAAAAGAAAACCAACGATTTTGAGCCTATAGAGTCAGCACTACCAGCAAAAAAAATAACACATCAGTGATAGGCACTGACGCTTCATCACCCACAACTATGTAACGACTGAATGATGGCACGAATAATCATCGTGGTTGAGAGAGTCAAGGCTAAGCTGTCATTGTCGGACCACAATAAATAAACGTCAAATCTTCACATTCCTCAAGAAGATAAAAGACCTATATCTTTAAATGTTGTGCTTCTAAGTGTTGTGTAAACAGTATAAGAAGCAGTGGATTTAAAAAATGCACAAATTCATCAAGAATAGGACAAATAAATAGATCGTCAATGCATGTATGAAGTTGCAATATCGGTTCACGATTTAGCTGTAGCAACTCAGTATCCGCTTTCCTTGACCATTTGAATTCTCTAGTTTGTGAAAACACACAACCCAACGTTTACGTTCTGGTGTGCAGTTGCTTTCATCTCAACAAATCTTACTGCCTGAATAAATAATAAATATTTTCTGACTTACGTGTTTCGTTCTACGAATATATCCGTTACCAGTTACTAGGCAAAGATTAAGTTGATCAGCACGCTTAACTCACTTCGGCTAATTCTTGTTGGTGTTTATTTGTTTCATAATCACATTTTCTAGGTTTTGTGAGGACCTCATTGAGCTAATGGACTATTACATTTAGGCTTGGTTTGAGGACAGCTTGAATTGTGGTTAATTTGACATCTTCTGATTATATCTTTCGATGTAATTCAGTACGAATTTATGTCATTTATTCTTATAAATGTCATAGATTGTTAAGTATTATTGACGCCAACCCGTTGCTGAGACTGCCAGCCAAATCATATTTGGGGTGGGATCCGTTTGGCCAGTCTTCTTTGTACAATAACATTTCACATACTTAGCCGAGGTTATTGATTTCTCAACGTAACTTGCAGCGCACTATTCAGAAAAGCCTGCCTAACTAATCGGTATGACCAACTCGAAGGCGAGTTCCATCGTTGGTTGACTGTTCTGTTGAATGAACTTGCAAGCTAGTAGTAGGAATCAGTGACAAGTAACGGCAACCATACTTTTTGAAGGCGACCCATTAATGTTCATTTGCGAAAAAGTTTACACTCCTCTCGAAAAAATTAGCAACCGTAGGGGTATTCTAGTTACTTTAAATTGTCAGGCGTATCGTAGTATCAGGGTTACACCACCACCGTTACCTCAATGACCTCCTTTACACAACGCGTCCGGAAAGCAAAACGAGAAAATTCGCGTTATTGACCATAAAGCGAATGTCCTCATACCTAATGAGCAACATTCAGTGTGGACCATTCGTCGTTAAACTCCACCTACTGTTTGCCTGAGATTAGTCAACACAAAATCTTGTACACCCTTGCATCAGCTGATTTCAGTAGCTCACGAACTCAACTAACCTCCCTGATTGGGACCCGCGGTTGCATCTACACCTCGTTGGCTGACAAGGAAGCCGTGGACTAAATCAATCTTCTCTTTGGTTGTCATGTACATGGTAACTGTATGAAAAGTAACGCAATAACTTATGCTGAACAAGCAAAACTGTTTAACACAATGCACCACAGACCGACACGACGCAACACCAGTGAATGAATGGAAAAGAGAAACTGTCAGGCAACTTACTGCCTATGTAAACAACCTCAAGGCACATTTTGGCTACACAAGTCTACATATAACAACAAATCGGGTGCAACGTAATTGCGCAAGTCGGAGTGACAAGTATTCAATATGACATTGAACTGAGGTGATTGTTAGCGTCGCAGGCTCGTCATATTCGTTCAGCTGTTGTTAAAAAGGCAGTAGACCCGTTAGAAGGTTCACTTCGGAAGAACGGTTAGATGGTTTCACCATCATCCTAGTAACTCACACTAACAAGTATGTTATGATTAGCGGGCGACGTTCCCTTACATCCCTATAACAGTAAGATATGGCCATTTTGCGTACGCACCTTCGGTTTAAAATCATTCATCTTGCTTGTTAGTTTGTTTAAACAAACACGGCTCTCTGAATGCGCAACCAGACATCCATCACAAGGAATAAGTAAACACCCGTTAATACGTCTGTGAGTGTTTGGGGCTGAATAAGCTAAATAGTGATGTGAGCTCCTGAGGACAAGTCGCATCCACGCGTTCACCGGAAGCCAGGATGCAACAGTTGAGAGGTTCGACCAAACGAACAACGGATAATTACGGCAATCAAAAGCTGACAGTTAAAAATTTGCTATATTTAAGACACTGCGTGTGAAGGCTCACAATCCATTCACAATAAATAGGGCTGTCTTAAAGGAGATGAATTTTGGATATATTTTAAAAACTTCAACATATAATGAGTAGAACTGTCACATGCGTTGATAGCCGAAAAGACGTGATACCATTTGGAAACCCGACAAGATGAAATGATGAACAATAAAAAAATTATTTAATTTAGGTCATATCAACAGCTGAATAAACTCAACCCCGATTGTTTCTCAACCGAACCAGAAAAGCTTTGTGACATTTGACCACGCAAGTAAACAACAAACTAGCGGGCCCATGGGCACGTAATGATTACTTAGATATATCGGACAGATATCTGTAATAATTCGAAATGGACGCACTGGAAACACCATCATCAGTGACGGCTGTAAATCAACGGTGGACAGTACCGTCTGACGACCAGACAGCCACGTAACAAAAATGGAGTGGCACCACCAGACTGCATGTTGTTGCAATTGACGGGCGTATATAATGTGGCTACTGAATTATAAACAGTAGTAACACAGAAAAGCAATTCCTAAACCCATAATTATGTACACAAAAAGACCATACCTACCTTCGTGAGCTGGCCCACAAGCAGACCGCCAGCAGTAGGTCTGGTGCTATCTCCACACCTGGGAACATACTGCAGTCCAATCACCGGCGATGTGTTTTCCGGAACAGTCAGTGTGGCCACTGGACCAGAAGTGAATCGAATATCGAAAACCAGGACAGAACCATTGGAACACCCAGCGAACAACCGATGGGGGTCCGGAGAAGCCCAACAACAACTCCACACGGGGGAGGGACATTGATAAGTCTGAACCACCTAGAGAGTTAAAAAAAAAGAACACGGATGCGAATAATAATGATTATGATGCGAGAATGAACAAATGGAGTCGACTAAAAGATAACATGCCAATGAGATGTAGTAGGGAAAGATAACGGATCACCGATGAGGGGTTGCTCATACCAGTGAAAAAATACAAATTAAAAGTCAGTTGTTTAAAACACACGGACTCAACGATTAATAACACCGATAGGCACATAATAAAAGATCATAATTGGACCTTCAAATAACAGACAGCTACCAACAAGAAAAAAAGTGACAGATCGGGGTAACTAAAGATTTACTTCGGTTTTGAGCGAAGACCAACAAGCAAAGATTAAGCTCAGATTGCAAAAAATGAGGGAAAAAACGGCCGTCCTAGAAACAAATGGCTCACTTGGTCAGTCAGTAGGCTTGTGAGACGGACGCTTTTATCCAGGCTGGCTGAGATGAGCAGGCCATCTTGAGCATTCGAATGAAATGCAAGGTCACGTACGGGCTGGCAGTGCAAATGAATGTATTTTAAAGGGCGCTGCTCAACCGTATTGATCTGAGAGGTATATAAAAGAGGATATAATGCAGTGCGATAAACATGTTACCTTCACGAGCTGATCTAGTATCGTGATGAGCAAATTAACGCCAAAAAGCTGTTGACTACAATTATTCAAGTGAGAAGAAATGGAAATCCCAATATCATTTATTCAGGACTATATAGCACAAGCATTATAGGACCCGGGTGTAAGTTGGCAATTAAAAATCGGCTTTCGGAATTCATTCAGTTCTGCTCATCAAAGGGAGATGACGTTCTGGACCAGTCAATGACTAAAATGTACTTGGTAGTACACTACTAACGACAACGATCGACCTGTAGACGACAGCGATCCTCAACTGTCATGCAATCATAAGAGAAAAAGACTTCATCAAAAAGAAACTAAGGAAATTAGTCCATTAAACTATCATTTCGAAACTCAACGATCATCACCATTAAGTTGCCTGCATTTTACAAACATGCAACCGAATTGCAAGTGAGAGGAAGACAGCGCCTTTGCGGTTTTCATCGGTTTGTTTCATTATGTACACTAAACTTATAGACAACTCAGTCAATCGTTGACAGTATTCAAACTAGCAAACCTGACTGGCCATTACCCCCCCCACCCCCCACCTCCCCGAAGTTCCCAGGTAGATCTCATATGGGTCGTAAGGCACTTAATCTAACTGGACGTATGAACACCACTCACTTCCAATTTATCAGTGACTGTATTTATTTCTGTTTGCTAATCAACAAATTGTCCATCCAATGTCCTGCTAGCGATAGCTAAATACTTAAAGCTATGCAGATGCACCATAGTGGTCGAAAAACCTTGTCTGATCTAAACAATCAGACATGCGATTGATAAATGAATTGAGAATAACAAAACGTTACCAGCAAGTTGTAATACTCTACGTTTCAACCACCTCGGGTGGCCTTCCTCAGGAGTGTTGCAATCGAAATCACATTAACAAAAGAACAGAGGTCACATAGGACGTAGTTAGGTCATTCTGCGCTGCATCTGGTCTAATCATTTGCCTATTAAGTAGGAGTAAGACTGATGTAGATAAGACACGTCTCTGTCCGGTGTTGTTTATCCATCCATGCCACACTGTAGACAGGGGTTTGCTACCATTGCGATTAATACAGGCGTGTTGTGTGTAAATCGTGAGGATTTCAGCACTGTATCGCTTAGCATGGGAAGGCAGACCCTTGGATTTGATCAAAACATACGTTGGGATTCTCTGACAGTGTATGAAGTGCGATGGCCGAATCGTTCTGTAGTTTGTGAAGTTGACGTGAACCTTTAGGAGGAAACTTTGTGTGCCTTTTGTGTTTAGCAACACGCACTTTAAGTTGTCTGCTTGTCTCTCCAATGTTGCTGATATTGCAATCACCGCATCTGATTTCGTAAACAGTCTATCTGGTCACCTATAGAAACTGGATCCCTGCGCTTGATAACACACAAAGAATGAACAAAATAAGTGACACACATTTCTGCAATAGTTTGGTGGATTCCCAACCTAGAAAGCTCAACTTTGCAATAACGCGAAGCAATGTATGGTGTAATGTTTGATGTAACAAATGACAACAAACAGAAAGCAAAGAATGTTCACATTGATGCACGATAAACACTGCACCAGCCCAATGAAATCTGAGTACACAAGTTAAACACATCTGTTCTGATTGCCTTTTGCCCGACATTTAAGAACGCCAAGGGAGATTTTCCACCAACACTCGAAGAGAACAGTTTTCATCCCCCCTTTGTCAAAGAAAAACTGTCCGTTAGCAAACGCGCTTCCTCGCAATAGTGTTTACACTCGAACTGTATGAAAATCAGTCTAAATATAAACACATAGAGTACACTCATTGTACAGTTAACAGATGAAGTCTTCATTGTGCCTCCATACCTCAAAAGGCTACAAATGATTCAGAGTGTCGATATGGCATACTGAGATTTCCTCATCACACAGCATAACGAGTTTAATTGCTCCTAGGAAATAAAACTCAGTCCAAACTGTCGCTGAAATGAAATATCTACGTTCCGTCCATGGGCCGCGTCAGTAGTAAACACAACCGGCAAAACCCAAGGACGAATGTGTCACCACTTAGAACCGTATCATTCAAACCACTGTTCTGAATGACACGATGTACTGATTATCCTAAACGAAATTGTATAAGATTCAACTGGTCAACGTTCGAGATTTAACACGGAAAACCTAATTTCGTAACCGTTGTATTCACCTTCAGTGGCATGACGTTTCGGCGTTCTTTTCAGCTGAGCTGCAGCTCCAACACATCTTTTAGTCTCCGTGTGAAAGCCTTCTCCTTTATGACCATCTAAGTACAACATACCGCTCGGATGTCTACGACTGTTTTAGAACTACGCTCAACAATCTGGAAGTCCCCGTTTTGATAATTCCTGGAACGAGGTGGGACAAAACCACTTCACTACCCTCGTCCTGTAGCTGCACACTATATGGTTCAAACCATGCGAATGGAATTGCATAAGAAAACCTCAGGCGTCAATCGACAGATGAGCAGCAATAAAAAATGCAGACGGTGACGAGAATTACACCCAGCATTGTTCGTTAAGTGAGTACTGACAGAATAGGAGAACAAAATAGCCAGAAGCTCGTAACCGCTTATAAATACCCTCTGTATAAGTTGCACTCAGCTCACGGCTCAATCATACCTTTTGTCTACTTGTGTTTAAGTAGTAAAATCCGTTACTACAAGAATCATGTTATTCTTTCACATATTGGTACAAAGAAACAGCCTAGCCTCTTAGAATGGAAATTGATGAACGCATTGTAGAAAAACTGAAGACCCTGCAAACGCTTCGTGCACTGCAAGGTCATCAACAGAGTCCGCATTTACAAGCAGTAATAAGTGCGTAAGTGAGCATTAATATACGCAAAACAAAACTCTAGTAAAAAACATACGACAGACAGATACTCAACAAATTAGTTGTTAGATCGCGAACAGCTCTACACTATTTCATATATCCGCGTGAGTTTATTTCAGTTCATTGATAAACGCTTGTCGTTGAAAATAGCAACCACGCTGTTGAGGAAAAAACGTGGATAGACCGTAAGTAATGATTGGATTCACAGAAAGAACACTCTAAATTAACACACCTGAGAGAATCATAACTGAAAAGATTCGACACATTCAGAGAACTATTGCAGGATGAACCTCCAGATAAAACTTATGAGAAACACACTCGGGATTACCTGATAAGAAATTATTCACCGTTAGTGAGCCAGAAGCTGTCACAATGTAATCAGACTACACAAAACAGTTTAAAATAATCACAACATTGATAGCTTGAGTGACTTTTATATTTTGTTCCTCAAGTTGTATAACGGTGTTCACCGCTCATTTGAAGTGCGAACGAACCACAACTAGGCAACCTGCTACAGAAAGTCTTTACTAGACAGTCGTAACCTACCGAACCGTCCAAAGGTTGTTCTCTAATTTCGCCACAAAATTTTTCACGATTTCATGAGGACCATGCTGTCTCAATCTGTGGCTCAATGAATATCAGCTGATGACAGCAGCATTTTGCTCAGATAAGTCGAATAAAAAAGACATCTTCTTGATGACGCCTAAACAAAAAATCGCATCACAATGACGTGGAATATCCTAAGAGGTTGAAAAGTAATAAAAGATTACTGATGAGTAGTCGGGGATTTGGGTTATTTCAATTTGAACATCATCTACAATTGATCGCAGCTGTCGCATTCCTATAGACTATCCAGTCGGCCCCTTTCGAAAAGAAGCACTGGACTCGAGTTTCGCTCTCATTAGAGCTCGTCAGTAGTGCATATAATCGTCACTGCCGGGACTTGAACCATGGATATGCTGTTCATGAGGCAACCGTGTTTACCACTGCGCCATTGACCTCACATTAGGCACGACCAAATTATCATATGTGAACGCTCAACCACTTTCGCTTGTGAGTAATGATCAGGTTGCCCGATCGTCTCGAAATTGAGACAGTAACTGTCCTGTTAACTTCAATATGAACTACTGACGAGCTCTAATGAGAGCGAAACTAAAGTCTAGTGCTTCTTTTCGAAAGGGGCCGACTGGATAGTCTATGGGAATGCGACAGCTGCGATCAACTGTGGGTGATGTTCAAATTGAAATAAAAGATTAAGCAGAATTGGAAGTGGTATGAATGCAAGTATTTCACTGACTGCGACATACTGCCATCTCAGACAGTGTATCTAACCAGGGATTTGGGTGATTACGAGGACCACACCCAGGTAGGTGACATCTACTTAAGCAGACATTACAGTAGCAGGAGATGGACAGCCACAACAACATCCGGGTGATATTACAGGACTGAGAGGATTACGGAGTTGGCTGAAACACTAATAACGCTATAAAGGATCCCGGAGGAGGAACCTAGAACAAGTAAGGAGACCAAGGAGCACAGATCAGAGGTCTCGATTCGCTCGACCAGTTTGTTTTATCCGTAATGATGCACACACCTCTTTTATCGACCGTGACTCGGATGTCGTATGCAGATAAGCAATCATCGACAATACTGGTTACTATTAACAGGATATGATGGATTTACGGCTGGTAACCAGAATCTCTCGTACAATAAGCGAAACAAGAGTCCCAGGCCTTTACATCTGATATGCGACCTGATATGCGACATACCGGTTCTCATATGTTGGCTGGATACCACCAGGCTGTCGCCAATCTAAGCATAAGTAGTGAGGTAACCAAGGTTCAGACCAGCGCTTTTGTGATTGGCGGCCGGCAGGATAGTCAAAATACCTCTAGCCGAATAAACCATAAGCTGTAATAATAATCAAGGTAAAGTGTATGTCATCACATGAGAAAAGGATATAATCTTTCATAAGGAAGGCAGGTAAGCCCTTGAAGAGTACGTCATCTCGACAGGGTAGAGCTTTTACAATCAACAATAAACATGACAACTTCGCCTCATAGTAGATCAGGCCCATTGACGAACCTAAGAAATTAGTTACTTAGAGTGGCATCCTGGAAACACCAATCCATCGTACAAAGTGGACAAATATATTCTTAGTAGGCTTCATGTAATGCGTACTGAACAGTTGCATCAGCGAAATAAGTACAGTAAATTTTAGTAAAAAGTCAACAAGTATGTACCAGCTAAAAACCGGCTAGGCTCAGCTAATAATCATAGGGTATCGGGCACAAGTCCTGCCTACCACAACCGTTTCTGCTCAAGTAGAAGCAGCCCAATAGTAATCAGCTCAATTGTGATAGTACATGTCCACAACAACAAACACCTTGTGATGTAAAAGTTTGTATCATAACTCAATCTGACTAATAACTGAACAGCAACCCATTACAATTGACCAGGTTAGTCTGTCGAAAATGATTAGGAAGAATCAATGGATGATAGATCATTATCAAATGAGAACATACCAGTGAAAACATACTATACTACACTATACTCTCCTTCAACTCATATAAAATCAGTAGCCAGGAGAGCGGCGTTTCGAACCGCGTGCGTATTATACAGCAATCAAATTGACCGTTTTAGCTGGCACCTAGATTCTGCTTAGCCGACAATTACCCGGACCCGAATAGGAACAGGTCTTCAGGATAATAATCGGTATCAGCACCGCTGACTGATCGCATGAGCGACAAATGAACTCTGGAACACATATCAAATTACCGTTATCAAACACAAAACAAAGGAATAGACTTAATCAAAATGAGGGAATAGGTTGGCAATATTACGAGCAAGATTATTATTAACAATATCTGTACGTTATGGAAAATAAGATAGTATAGCTGACACCCAATACAGACAAACCTTCCGTATGCCGAACCCCCGGAATATAGGATTGGTGGATGGCTGGGAAACGCACAACACGTTCAAGTAGTCACACGAAGCCATGACACGACAGTTGCCGGTCTGAAGAGAGGAGGATAAATTATGCAATTTTTAAATAGGGTTCATGTGCTTGTAGTCGATGGATGCCAACGACACTACTGAACTGCAAAGAAAAATCCCTGATACGATGCGGATCAAATAAACAGAACGAAAATGATATTTGTATTTGTATATCTTCGGGTATAAACAACTTCTCAAGGTTCACAGTTTTACGCTGTTTTTCAATCCGTCCGTCTAGTGATCAGCATTAAACCTGAGCAGTAACGTAGAAGGTCCAGTTGGATCCAAGAAAGCGTAATTTTAACCACACTGTCTGCTGACCACGAGGTTGCCCTCGTTACCCTGATTGCTTCTGTCTAGGGTTGCATAGCTCGACAGTTTAGGCGCAGCCTCCACGTGATGAAGAACATAGCACAAAAGCAAAGACCCCGTAGCGCAAAAGACGAAAGGATTGCCATTGATTGGCCAAAAATTCTACAGTTCCCGTTCCTCGAAGTCGTGCACCCTGCCTAAGAATAGTGCGAGTTTTTGCTGTAGGTGGTCAGCCTACCCCACCATCAGTTTCTATAGGTTTCAGTAAATTTGACTAAAGTGTCCGCGACAATTTTCAACAAATGTCCAGCTGCTTTGCATTAATAACTATTATGGAAACGAATGGGTAGTCTCACATGTGCCATAGAGACAAGTGGAAACCAAACCAACTGCAAAAGCGTGAATAAGCCTGCTAAGAACAAACAATGGTCATCAAAATTTTGTCTCCATTGAGAAGACCATTCGGGCTGCATTTCCGTTTTGCACGAAAAATAATACACAGCTGCCATCTTTGGAATGTTCCCATCCAGCAGGTATGCTGACTGGAGTACCCATGCTTAAGTAGCAAGCCAAACAGGTTATTAGGAATGACGGACAAAGATGTTCTAAATCTACGGTTTACGTGAAGGAGAAATAAACAGACCATACAATCTAGATGGTCTAAAAATTAAGTATCGGATAAACAATAGTAGCCTCGATTCAAAACAAACAGTAACAAAAAGATTACACCAAGCCGAAAGTTCCGAACGACATGTTCGAACTCTATCGATAGATATCGACGAATCCGAATTGTACACACCGACAAGAACAGCCATCAAGTGGTTCAGGTAGTATGTGAGTTGTGTCTTCAAAAAAGGCAAGCTTACTGTTGTATGACAAAAACTCTTCAATAACAACACCATTGGACGAAGTAACATTAATTAATTAAGTCTAAAGACTGACAATTCAAGATCAATACAACGTCACAGGACAACGATGGATGGTTTCGAGCGAAGTTGGTCGATATTTCGTACCATTTTCTGACTTCACCGGTGCGTCAGCAATGCCGTCTGACATCTGAACATTATCAAACCCTGAAACAACTGCGAGAGATGAAAGATGTTGTTTTCCTTCGACCCGACAAAGGTTCGGGTACAGTTATGAACAAGGTTGATTATGAGTCTAAAATGAAAGGAATCCTAGCGGACACAAGAAAATTTCACACAGACAGTACGACTGACAACAACATCTTGATAGAGAAACAGATCTCAAGAAAGCTCCAAATCTTACTATTACATGGATACATCTCGGAACTGCAATATAGACAGATGAAGCCAACTGGAACGCGCACACCACAGTTAAGAGGTGCCCTAAAAACGCACAAATGTGGTGTCCCGTTAAGACCAATCTTATGCATGGACAACTGACCGTACCACAATCTTGCCAGAGGGCTTGTTGACATTCTACACCCCATCCGTCAGAATTTTACCCCCCATTGTGTAAAAGATTCTTTCGAACTGGTACAAACCTTACAGAACGTATCGGTGAGTTCACATAAGATGTTTTCTATTGACGTTGACTCCTTATTTACAAACGTTCCCCTTCGAGAAACAGTTGACTTTTTGTGCGATTTAATTTCCAAGCAAAATTTACCTTTTTGTCCCCCAGTTGATTACCTCAAGGAACGTATATTTTTTGTACAGAAAACACCCGTTTTGATTTTGGAAGATCATTTTATAAACAGGTTGATGGCGTAGCAATGGGCAGTCCATTGGGCCCAACACTTGCACATATACTTTCAGGAATGACTGAATCAAAACTATCTGATGCTATAGATGGTGCCAGCCTCTATAGGCGACATGTAGATGACATTTTGATTTTCACCACTAACATTCATTTCGTTTCACTTTTGGACATTTTTAATTTTGTCCATCCTAATCTTTCTGTTTCTCATGAAGAGGAAGCAAACAATAGTTTACCTTTTATAGACATTTCACTCACTAGGCGACAGGATGCCTCACTACAACGCTCAGTGCAACGTAAGGCCACTTGGAGCGGTCAGTATTTGCAGTTTTCTTCTTTTGCACCGATTACTTATAAACGACGTCTGGTGCAAATTCTGTTTCATAGAGCCCGGGAGATATGCACCAATGACTGCGTGCAAGGAGAGGAAGAGAGATTAAAGACAGTTTTGCTCGCGAATGCCCATCCTGAGAAGTTCATCGATATTCACAGCCAGAAAAGACTGATCAAGACTGCCGTGAGTACGGTCCCTAAGAAGCAGGTCTTTTTGAACCTTCCTTTCAAAGGTGATAATATCACAACTGATGTATGTCAAAAATTGCAGTCTGCTCTAACTCGTACATACCCGGCGGCTGAATTACGGTTGTTACCCACAACTAGGAGTGTCGCTCAGCTTACTCGTGATCGTATCCTACCGAAATGTTCTGTCTCACATGTAATCGATCAGTTCACTTACAGTTGCGGTGACGTCTATATCGGCAGAAAAGATGGGTACCTACGACAAAGAATGGCTGAACATATGCCTAAGTGGTTGGTGCGCGCCATGACACAACAGGCAATGGCAGCAGAACGAGTGAGACGAAATCCGACCTCATCCATAGCAAAGCACATCATGGAAACAATTCACGTTGTTGATCCCGCCAATTCGTTTCAAGTGTTGTTGGGTAATCGGAATCTGAAGTTGCTTACCTTCTCCGAAGCTATGCTAATCAATGCTCGCCGTCCGGTCCTGTGTGTGCACAAACTGTCGACTCACGCAGTTTGTCTGCCCCGGAACTGATAACAGTCCTTGTTTTGTATAAACTCAATCACGGATTGTTTCTATTGTTGTCGCTATCCGCATATCCTATATATTCCCATGTTTTACGTTCGTGAGTGAAGAGAGTAAACGGAATGTTAACATCTCGCGACGTATATCTTCTATCGTTGCTGGTAAAATCAAGATCAGTCCACGCTGAATATAAGTTCACAACAGTGTAAGTTAAAAGTAAGTTTTCAGGTTCGATGCTGTACGGTACTTGCTGCCACATCAAATATGTAATGAGTCATACGTGGGTCGGATACAGATAAGAACCATCGAGATGACCGGAGTTTGAATTCACAACCGTGATTGGTAGACAGTACTGAGTCAGCTCGACCAGAGTGAGTGAGTCAGATAACAACTATGTCACACGCATAACCATATCACGTATGCTGACTTCGAAAAATAACGGGACACGGCGGTATAGGTGAGCCGGGGAATAAGTGGGCGAACTGATAAGTTGATTTGAAAAGAGCACATAAAATGCGGACGCTTAAAAGTGAGTACAATTGAGACAGGATTAAATTAAACAGAATATGAAATAATACAAAACACGAAGATTGTTTCTGACAATCATGACAAACTTACATTGGAAAGAGGAAGGCTTTTCACCAATTCGTACTGTCCACGGTGAGCACCGGATGGTGCTGAACTACAACGAACCGGTGACAATAGAGGATGACAGCGAGAAACAAAAAATCGACGTCGACATGCTTTTGCACACATCACACTTCCATTTGACAAAAGTGTAACGAAACCTATTCAAACAGGCCCTTATGAAAGAGGACAGTATTACCCCTTCAAATGCAAGCACGTAAAGTATAGCCGATGAAAAGTACTGGCCATGACTGGGCGATTGGTAAAATGATTATTTTCACGAATCAGAACAGCCTAGTTGAACTGATACAAACGTTCAGATAGGGATTCACAAAGATGTGTTCTTTCAATTGGGAACGGAGTAGATTTTTTCAAATGTACTCTCTCCGTCAGCCGACACGTTGTTGCAAATAACTAATGATGTTGCCTAATGGGAATCAACGATATTCAGAGCGTACCTTTCATGACAGTCCTCTGGTACATTATCAAAAGTTAAAAGTTAGTAAACTGTGAAGCAGAACATCTCAATATACGCAGTTAACGACGTTTTCATTGGATGCATAGCATTTTTAGTCAAAATCTAAATTACTTTTGAGCTCTCGTCGTCGGGAAAATAAGTTATGAATTGCACGTAACGAGGAACGCAGCGTATAAACGGCGAACTCGGACTCGTAGCCTACAATAGGACTGGTGGCAAAGTACGCAAAATGTGCCATCATCCGTCAATAACGCATGACAAAAGAGATATCTGGGGCTAACCGAGAGAGGACACAGGAATACAACACAGTCGAAAAAGTCTACCCGATTCGTCAGAACAAAAAAGCAGCAAACCTGGGCTAAATCACCAAAAAGTTAGCAGTTGTAGTTTTTACACAACAAGGTGTTGGCCGTCATGTGACAGACTAAATCACGTAGGGACTAGACAGTATCAGGTTACCCAACCTAGAAAAAGACGATCTCAATGAGCGGAGTACAAATTTGCGACCATAACTGGTAGTCGACAGCATTACCATTAGGCTGGTTATGAAATTATACATGAAAAGAATTAGTCAAATGAAGCAACAAAGTAGCCAGTGAAGCGCCCTAAAAATTATTTCCTACGAACAGTTACCCAAAACAATGTTCTGATTCGTGATCATAAGGTGCCTACCAATCAGCACCAACCACTGATGTAGTTCTGTCGATATATATATATATATATATATATATATACGTAGAGAGCAAGCACTCGTTGTCCGAATGCGACAAGGTTCCTTGAAGACTATGCAGGATCTTGGTTCTAGTATTCTTCAGTATAATCCTGACAAAATTCTCAAACTTAATACGGCGTATCAGCGACAGACTAAGAATCTTGAGAATTTTGTCAGCATTATATTGAGGAATACTAGAACCAAGATCTTGCACAGTCTTCAAGGAACCTTGTCGCGTTCGGATAACGAGTGCTTGCACCCAACAGATGGCTTGAAATACCTGCATAACCTATCGTCAACTCAGTTTACGCGGGCACAATTGGAGGTTCTATCCCTCGGACCGACATTTTATATATATGTATATATATATATAACTTAGTACAGTATACATACACAGCCATACAACACAGAACAATAAAGAGGACGAGTAGGGATATACGGTACAGTAAAATATTACACAAAAGTGCTGTTAACAATTCCGCCATATATCCAACAGTACGACTGATCATGCATGTCTCCCATCCTTGGATCTCCAAACGATGAAACTAAGTGAATCGATGGAGGCAAACTTCGGGTGCCAGCCCTTTCACACCTCGATGCCAAATCAGCGTCTGGGCGCATCACTACCTTATTTAGCCCTCATAAACAAAGTTCAGGGGGTCAGGTAGAGAAGTGACATGAAAAGTGTCTTTGAGCCAACAAAGTCAGTGGCAAGATGTCATGCCAGGCACGGTAACATTCGGACCGCTCTCTCTCTTTCTTTCTGAAGATCTAGTGCCCGACAACCTAGTTGTTCATACGATGAGTTCCCTATATATGAACATCATATATATCACAGATTATCTTCAACCGTCAAAAACAGACAACGCGAAAACATTGTTTGCTCAGATAGGCTTTGCAAGCATAAAGCAAAACAAAATATGCGGACTGAAAATGCACACGTCCTTCGAAAAAAAGACCCACGGTTTTCCATGACCACATGCGGTTTTTTAAATTTCAATGCTGACCGTTTTATCGACGTCTCACTTACGCTCATATGATTATGAAGGTAAGTAAAATTACTCATCAGCCTCAAGATGCCAAAAACAACCAACGAATTGATAAATGAAAAAAAACGAAAAGAAAGTTTACAACCAATAATCACGCGGGTGAAGACTGTGAGCATCTTAACAAGCGGCATGGATGTTCGTGCGATCTCTCATTGGATGGCGGCTCCCCTAAACATTACTTACAATTCACCATCTTGACATCGCCCAGCAACAATGCACGTTGCGGTAGACAATTTACAGTCCAACCAGAGTAGGACTGGGCATTTCTATTAAGGCAGCTGTGAGTAACGAAATCGGAGCTTTCCGGAAAACGCGCCAACGGAATGCGCTGTACTCCATGCGATCCACCTGCCTGATACAAACTAACTAATGGCGGTTGCCGTGGTGGAAAAATTGAGAGTGAAGATGCACCTTTCCTGCAAGCAGGCCAGCTTACCGCATTGCAGAAAAATATGTATAGCGGAAAAGCAGCTGAACCATATTCTGAATCGACAAGCAGAACTCACCCTACAGGCTGCGATGAAGAATCAGGAGGATCTGAATGACGCACAAACGCCTGGGACACCGCCCGAACACTTTGAAATTCTTCACGCAGTTGCGTCAATTCTACGTGTAATAGCTGATACTTGGCTTTATGTTCAGCAGCTTCCAGCTCGGCTTTACGTCGTAAGGTTCGTTCGATGGCTAGATCGGCGAGTGCCCGGTCTCGTTCTGATGTGTCTAAAACCTGAGTGAAAAACGTGGAAGGGATTAAATTTCAGAATAACAACCAAAAGTTTGTTCCACACACACGATGATAGTGTATCATGTGAAAACAACTTCACGAACCCGCAGGTTTTTAGTGTAAAGAAAACGAATATCCCGTCGGACTGCATTGGAGTTACATTGAGGACATCGTCCCTGCTTCCCTTGAGATCGGATCCATTTTGAGATGCACCTAGAATGAAACGAGTTACTATATTTATGTACCACTTACGAATAGCCAAACAGATGACCACAGCGCAGGCAGCAAAGCTTATGGGGACCTGTTGACGTCCACGGTTCGAAGCAAATAGGGCAATTCTATAAGAGTCCAATTTATTGTATAAAGTGAGGATTACATCTGAATCTTCTCCAAAAGTCACATCGCCTGTGTTTAACGGCTCTTTGTTTTCATTCTCTAGGTTTTTCAACTCCTTAAATTCATCCTGATAAAAAACTAAGCGTTATTTGGATCAATTCAGTGTGCACACAAGACAAAAATAGACAATTGACCCATTACCTGTTCATCAGGTGACAAATCCGAATCGGAGTCAGAAATGGGAATCTAGCGGCGCTCGGATTAATGTCGCATGAGTAACTCACGTATTCTGCATCATTCATTATAACGTTCCATAGAAGAAAGAAATAATGAAACAGCGAACAGAAAATCACGACCCTGAAATGAAAAATCAGATGTTACACCGCAGGTGAACATGCGCTACCATGAAACTAGCCCGAAAGTATGTGACCTTGATGCAACTCGATTGACCAATCCTACAAACGAAAAGCAAGCAAAGTGACTTGGTGATTAACCAGTGACCACGAACTTTATGGTCTACGTCGTTAGCACTGAACTATTTCGCGCTACCTTAAAAAGTAGCTCTGTACACCAAAAACAATACAATTGCACGCGACTCGATAATTTTTCCAATAAGTAAACGATCGCAGCTGAAATGAACCAAGGCATAAAGTGCGGAATTATTCAGCGGTTACGTTGAATTTATAATGTGATATCTGATGACTGCAAGTCAAATCTCGGCATCAAAATCCGCTCCTGTCACGAATTATTCATCGTCCACCTTTGTTCGGACAAAGATGTAAATTTATTCTCGTTCGAAAATCTCACTCGTCATAGGTCTTTAGAAGTGTTCCGATAGTAACTTGGGTTAACACTCAACAACAAATTCCGATACAGAGCTGTTAATAGCAGTGCTACAGAGTATGGACACAACCGAACCTCACAACTACGTAGGTAAGGTAAGCAATCGAACTTTTCTTTACGCAAAACGGTTTCATTTTAATGGCAAAGGTGGCTCCCATACATGTCACATATGTCTGTTTTGCATCTATGAGTCCCGAGGATATCGGCGAACTTCGTCATTCCAAATACAACTTTCCTACTGCATGCCACTTATGCTTCAGAGACACTGATGGTCAAAAACAGAAACTGAACACTCTCGGCGCGAATCAGTTAGGTTTCCCAACCGTGCAGTACAGTATTCACAAAGATTAGGCCGGCATCGCAGGTGGCACAAGTTAGCAAACGCCAACCGAGCATTAGATACATGGATTGGGACCTCGGCACACAATTCTCCGGTGTTAAGGCAGCTCCTAACGTACATAATCCACGAGCAAAAATAGGAAAGCATGCTGGCTTCTCGACGCTCCAGAAATGTAAAGGAACGCTTGAGGTTTAAGGATACATCCTCAGTGACCTTTCCCTTTTGTTGAGCAGCTGCTCAGAAGCACCTAGGGGTTACCACATATACAAGAAAGCACTGATAGGAATAGCACTGAGGTACACCTTCGGAGTTCACTCGTTTCACTTAAATTCCTGATTAATATGTTTGGGGCACGCGTTTAACGAACTCAAGGAGTAAATACAGTGAAGAATCTGACATAAAACGATTGTGACATGCAATCTCCACAAAAGTCCCATCCATTACTAGGTACGATTGACAAACCGAAGCAGCCCATACCGCATCAAAATAAACCTTCCAGACGATAGACGAACGACGCTGACCACTGCACCAAATCATTATCATGTAGCAAAAGAAAACATGACATGTACACTTGAGCAACAACACCTATATGACAATTAGGTGTCCGAACACATTTCAACAGCACATAATCTGCTAGGTGCAGTTAGTTATTGTGCACACAATACGATTGACTGAAGATATTTCTGCGAAAGGCCAAGTACATAATACCATTGGCCGAGCAGTCCTAGTGAACGGCTGCGAAATCCGGGCCACCCGCGCGCAGGATGTTCACAGCAATGACGAAGGTTGTCGACGTGTACCCAGAACGGACAACCTCAGTCGATCCCTAGGCCTAACGGTTTCGTATCACTGGCTTCGCTGGCTTGGGTAACCCCTAGAAATACCAATTAACCGCCTGGCACACCGTGCCCAGTTTGCGAGTGGTGGTTGAACTGGAAGTAGCAGCATAGCAGCCAGCGTATGAAGGCACTCACACTGTAGTTCGTTTTAATAGAGCACCTGCGGCCTCCTAGCTGAGGTTAGAAGGTTGATGATTAGCTTCTACTGGGAACGCTGTTCGACATGGGGAATAATATAAGCCAATTACGGTCAGGTCGCAGATTTCTGTGCGCATCGATGTAATCGTCTTCACCCGATAAATCTTCCTCCTCCACTTCACACATTCCCTATCATTTTTTCATATATTGTAGCACGATTGCCGTATCATACGACCTTTTCGTGTTAAATATATCAATATATAAGTGAAAACAAGCATATATATAAATATGTATATAACGGGCGACGACCTCGGAGTAGTAAACGTTCCACAACATCAGAAAAAATGGTAATTTGTAAGGTAGGGAAGAGAAAGAGTGTAGATGGACAAAGAAAGTTACGATGCAACACGAGCACCACCGGCACCATATCACACAGCATTCATCCTCATCCTCATCATAGCAGCCAAGCGCCTGATCAAAAGGCACTGCAGCTCAGGCTACCGCTCACTTCAACAGTGACGTGGAATATTCTAGAAAAAACGCTACTAAGAAAGTTGAAAATTAGTTTTAAAAAAGTCTAAGGGGAAGAACTAGAACTGGTATAAATGCAAGTATGCCATCGACTGCGACACATCACCATCTCGGATAGCGACTCTAACTAGCAATTTGAGTGATCACGAGGATCCCAGCCAAACAGGTGACACCTACCCACTTTGCTCAGTGAAGCAGTCAGGGTCTTCATATTTCGTGACCACGTTGTTGCTTGACCCCCAGGTGGTTTCAACCAACTGTTGGTGGTCTCAGTATATGATACCCGGTACGGTAAACGCCCAGCTGGTATTTTGAGCACGTGATCTAACCACTGCAGGCTGTGCACATTGAATAGTTGACCAACTGATCGCGCAACCCCAGCATTCCAGAATACGTGCCAGCAAACGGCCACACTGCTCAAGTGATAAGTCCATTCAATGCCAGCTATTTAACGGAGGCAACGATGGTCAAACACAAGCCTGTTGACATCCTCTTTGCGAACAGACCACGTCTCCAAACCATATAGTAAAACAAAACGTACACAAGCATTATATACTCTTCCGTTTAGCGACAACCTAACGTCTCTTCGTCGCCAGTGATGACGCAGGTTGGCAAACGCAACTTATGCCTTTACTATCCTTGCTGATACCTCATCAGCAATATTACAAGCTAACAAAAAGCGCTACCCAAGCATAAGAAACTGTTCACAGTCTCAAGCGGGTTACCTGCAATAAAGAAATTAGGAGTGGAAATACCCCGATCATGAGGCAGCACTTTGCACTTTGAAGGTGCGAAGCGCATTCCATACAAACCAGCCCGGTCACTCACTTGTGCAGCATGGTCTCATCATCACCATAGACAGCAATATATCAGTGCTTCATACTGATGCTTAACTGCTACAAGATGGTCTGCATGTCTTCGACAGAGGGGCTAAGTAACCTAATGTCGTCCGCATACTCCAGATCGGTCAATCTATCGCCAGGAAGAAGCTTAACATCAAGTTCACTGGACTTCCAAGTGCACTCTTCAGAATATCGTCCATAACAAAACTGAACAAGAAGGAGGAAATCGGACACCCCTGACGAACACCACTAGAAGTGATGAACGCCGGAGACAGTTGCTCATAAACTCACACTCTGATTGCAGAGTGAGCATACAGTGATCTTAACAGACTCACGTATTTACTTGATACTCTCTTGCGAAGGAAATAGTTCTAGAGAATGTTACGATCAACTGAATCGAAAGCAGCTTTCAGGTCCAAAAACACCACGACTGTCGGCTGTAAGTAAAAGCGCGGATGTTCCAAGATCCGTCGCAAGGTAAAAGTATGATCAAGGCAACCTCGACCGGATCGGAACCCTGCCTGTTCTTCACGTATCTGACTTTCTCTGGGCTCAGTAAGCCGACGTAAAATGAGGCCAGTGAACAACTTGCACGCAACAGACACTATACTGATGCCTCTGTGGTTGTCACATTGACTTCGGGGCCCCCTTTTTGAAAACGGGAATGACTGTTGATAGGCGCCAATCACGGGGTACCTCTTCAATTGCCCAAATCGTCTGCAAGAATTTTGTCAGTTCTGATATCAAACTCTTGCAGCCATCCTTGAAAAAAGAAATAGGGAGGAGGTCTGAAACAGGAGCCTAATTAGGCTTCAATAACTTAAGCTCCAGGACCACTTCTGCTTCAGCCGAAGGGCCGTCTGGAAAACAATAACTGACTAGTCGAGTCCCGTCGTCCACATGGTCTGGTTGAAGCCAGATGAACTGTTTCTCAGGATGTTCAGGTCACCTGTCCAATCGACACGACTGATTGGTGATAAGTGAACCATCTTTTGCACATATGGTCTCCCTTACACCGATTCGATTACCAGTACAACCACGGATCAAGGAAAAAATCCTTCTGCTATTCAAAGATAAAAATGTTCTTTCCATCTTTTTCGACCGTTCAACCAAGTAGCACTCACGGTCTTTGCGCAAGCTTCTCCCGACCGATACTGCTACCTTGGCGAGGTGGTCGGGCTTGTGTACTGTTTTGATCCGGCGGGCTATGCTGACTAGGACTCCGGTCCTTCCAGGTGCAACCTTGTCAGACAGGCCAAAGGGGAGCAGTCAGACGAAAAGCAGTTACACTCATAGGATTGTATGTCGCACTACTGACCGCGTAGGAGTGCTTAGGTAGTGAGGCACGATCCTGTGAGCATACAAAAGAACTATTTTTATAG